>CAIGRP010049729.1:0-13537 GCA_903798385.1 Fraxinus cuspidata
CGGTTAATGACGGTTTTTTGGCAAGTCATCCATTATGGAATTAGTGAGTGGTTACATGACGATAAGTATCAGTTATTGACAAGTCATATATCATGGAGAAAGTGGGTGGTTACTGGGCGATAAACAGTTTTTTAATAGTTTCTCAAAATAACATTACGAGGAAAAACTGTCAAAGGAGTATAAAACAGAAAAGAGAACATAGAAGAAAGGAGATAAAATCCAACTCTCAAACAGAGAACTATGTAATTTTCATTCATTATATTTTTTATCGCCAATTATTTTGTAAGTTCAATGTGCTTGTGTTCCTTGGAGGCATTTCTCTTCTTATAAACTGTGATCTTCACAAATAAAGCACACATCGTTGGGACTTTGTCTCGAGAGGTTGTTGTTCCTTATGCAATCGTCTGAATCTTCTTTTAATTGTTAGCGAAACAGTACTCAAGACGGAGTCATATAGTGGGGGTCCATCATCGCCCAAGCCGGTAAGACACCCAAGGTCTGAGCGAGCGTCATCGCCCTGGAATGCAAGACGCCCAAGATCCAAGAAAGCATATCGCCTTTATTATTATTATTATTATTATTTAAAACGACGGTTATTGAAATGGTTCATTCCACAATCCAAGGACCTTAATCAGGAATGGTTAAACGTCAGGAATAATAGCAACGGTTAATGACGGTTTTTTGGCAAGTCATCCATTATGGAATAAGTGAGTGGTTACATGACGATAAGCATCAGTTATTGACAAGTCATATATCATGGAGAAAGTGGGTGGTTACTGAGCGATAAGCAGTTTTTTAATAGTTTCTCAAAATAACATTACGAGGAAAAACAGTCAAAGGAGTATAAAACATAGAAGAGAACATAGAAGAAAGGAGATAAAATCCAACTCTCAAACAGAGAACTATGTAATTTTCATTCATTATCTTTTTTATCGCCAATTATTTTGTAATTTCAATGTGCTTGTGTTCCTTGGAGGCATTTCTCTTCTTATAAACTGTGATCTTCACAAATAAAGCACACATCGTTGGGACTTTGTCTCGAGAGGTTGTTGTTCCTTATGCAATCGTCCGAATCTTCTTTTAATTGTTAGCGAGGCCCGATTTTCTGCGCGAAACAACAACCTTCAATTTTGTGAACTTGGAATCAATTCTGTAATCACTCTTTCTTTCTGATTTGATTTGATTATTGCACGTTTCATCCTCATTAATTATTGCTGTCATGAATAATTTTTAGTGAATTCAGTTCGCCGCAAGTTTGCCAAATTATTGTGTCATTGTGTGTAATGGTTTACACGCAATTCTGTGCCTGTACAACATTCAATTTTGTGAACTTGGAATCAATTTTGCCATCACTCTTTCTTTATGATTTGATTTGATCATTGCACGTTTCATCCTCATTAATTGTTGTTGTCATGAATAATTTTTAATGAATTTAGTCCGGCGCAAGTTTGCCAAATTATTTTGTCATTGTGTGTAATGGTTTACACGCAATTCTGTGCTTGTATAACCTTCAATTTTGTGAACTTGGAATCAATTCTGTCGTCACTCTTTCTTTCTTTATGATTTGATTTGATCATTGCATGTTTCGTCCTCATTAATTGTTGCTGTCATGAATAATTTTTAATTGCATTCACGCATCTCCCAGTTTGTAAATCTGGTAAGAAAATTTAATTATTCAGCAACTTAATTTTGAGTCCTTGTTTAAGCTCCATTATTTGAAATGAAAAGATTTTGAAATAGTATTTTTTGAAAATGAGTGGTTAAAAAGTAAAAAGAATTTTTGAATTTAAGTGTAATATTATTTTACTGAAAGAATGTGTGATTGATAAGAAATGAAAGAAAAATATATTAAAATTTAATAGGAACCAAACATGGGCTGAATGTGTATCTGTGTATCTGTCTTAATTTTTTTTATTGTTTGATTAATTATCGTCCAATTAATCATCAAGTTTCTATTATAAAATATTGTTATTCTTGAAGTAGCACACTGTTATTTATAAATGTTATAGCTAGATTTTACTTGCTCCCGAAGAGTATAATTAAATACGATCTAACATAAATCCTTGTATAATTTTTAATGTTTCAAAAGAATATTGAGTTATTGCTCTTGAAGAAGCAATACTAAAATATAATGTGTTCTCGAAGTAGCGCACGTCCCGAATAATATATATTCCATTGTTCTTCATATTAAAATACAAATTAAACAACTCAATAATGTGTTATAATTTTGAAAGAAAAAATAATTTTCTATGTTATTAATATTCAAGAAGAATATTAATTTATCGATCTTGAAGAGCATGAATAATAATGTTCAATATTTCAGAAAAATATTGACATATTGTTCTGGAAGAATCAATAATAAAAGATAATATGTTATCAAAGTAGCACATGTTTTGAACAATATATCATTTTGAATTCTTGTCTCTAAAGGAAAACATATAGCTGATGTCATATTGATATTGATTAGTCCGTCTGCTTGATTGCTTATTATATTATTATATAATGTTTAATCATATTCTTTAAAATTAAATATTGAATTATATCGTATATTGAACTAGAAGATCAATTTGATTTTATTGTTTAGCATGAGTAGTTGGACTATCACTAGATCAATAATGATGTAATATTAAAAATTCAAATGGACATTTAATGAAAAATCAGAAGATTTTTCAATCCAATGAATTCTTGTATATTATTTGATCTCTTTATCGACAGTTGATCATTAAACTTCACTAGTTAAAATAGGGATTGAATTTTCTATATTTTTTAAAATTGATTAGGATGATAAATGGGACCCCGTCACCTACGATGTTAGTCATCTAAATATTATTTGTATCTAATACATTTGATGCATTTATTAAATGATTGCATGAGTGTTGACGACCAGACATTTGCAAAATTACTGCTCAAATCTCAAATTGTAAGCTTAATTTTCTGGTTATATAATCAAGACAGTGTCTTGTTAATGCTAATGATCATAAATTTCAATATTTTAATAATTGTTAGTTGTGATGTTGATAAATAGTGTAACACGATTGTTTGTTAAACGCCTCCAATTAATGAGAATGAAGTACTTTGCATTTCTGTTTAGGAAATACTATTGCACATCGTGCTAATATCATAGTTCTTCATATTATAATTAGCTTATGATCATATCATAATATTTTCATCTAATGATTTTCGAAAGTGAAATATATGTATAATTGCTCAATAACATTGCACTGAGATGAAAAGTTAAAAATACTGAGAATAAATGCATGGTTTGAACCATTATCCCAAATTGGTAATGTTTTATAACGCAATAAAAATAATTGTTAATTTGAATGGACAATTCTCTAATCATTAAGGGGAAGAATTAAAAAGTTGAAAATAATGTACAAGTGTATCATTATTATCGCAAAAGATAATTCGAACCAAAAGTTCAAAATATACTTAATTTAGTTGCATTTACTAACAAAAAAGATTAATATTATCTCATGCACTTGTTTCAAATGCTCCAACATGATGTCTTAGAAGGACAATTCGTTAGCATCATATTTGATATATCTATAAAATGTATGGTATTCAATTCTAATACAAAAAATCTCCAAATGAAAATGGAACAATTAGCTAAGATGATCTCATTAAGGGGACATATACTCTTGATGAATATTTAGACCTAACAAATTTAAAAACCCCATAAGAGGTTCAGGTACCTGAAAATGTTGAAAATTGAGATATCTCAATAAGTTATACCGTTACGAGAAAAATAGAATCGAAAAGAAAATATTGTCGACAACATCTTTGCATATGATGTACTGCTTCATATTATGAATAACAATGATATCAAAATAAATTTGTTGACGCATTCGATCGAAGATATGATTAGTCAAATAAAATGACTTAATCTTATCAAATTTGAATTTATTATAGAAATATGAAATTTCTGGACTTCCAGTCTGAAAATCTAAATGTGTACACTTATATGAAAAGAAAATGAGAAAAATAAAGTCTTAATATATAATAAACGCTCTCAGCATAGCGAATTTCGTGGTGAATGAGATTGCATGTTCGTATCTTGTTATCCTGACATTGTATGAAACTTGAAATACGGTTACAGTTAACTCATACGGTATGACTATTAATGTCATCCCTGAAAAATTTAATATGATTGAAGCATAATTCAAGTGATATTATCATGAGATGAAGTAAAAACACGTTGTACTATTTTTCACTTAATCAAGGTTTTGTCCCATTAGGTTTTCCAATAAGATTTTCAACAAGACAACTTTTAGCGTACTCAAAAGAATAATGTACTCTTTTTCCTTTATTAGAATTTTTCCCACTTGATTTTTTCTAATAAGGTTTTATCCTAAAAATAATACTTTGATAGGTATGAGATTCTCGAAGAGATCAACAAGAGCTATTTTTGAAATCATTATATTACTATAGTCATCAAAGATTGATAAATATCTTGTATGAAGATGATATTATTTGAAGACTATACAAGACAACATGAGACATATTTTACCAAAATTATTGAAGACACTGGCGTACAAGACAATGATGCATTAATACGAGAATTTAAATAAGGGAGAGTGGTTGTACTCTTTTTCCTTCGATCAAGTTATCATTGAGTTTTCTTGACAAGGTTTTAACGAGACAACATTTTATTTCTCCACTCTTTTTCGTTTGTTGGCATTTTCATCCCATTGATTTCTTGTCAAACAAGATTTCAATGAGAAAGTTATCGTGTAAATAGTTATTCAATGGGAAGTGTTGTAAATATGGTAGTATAATAAATAAATTTTATACCCCTATAGCCTTAATCACTATGATCGTTGTATTCCTTGTAACCCTAATTCTTCCATATAATATGGAGCTTTTGTTCTTTTAATAAAATACAAAAAGTACATTGACTTATCTAATTTTCTCTCTTTTTCTTTTTAGTTTATAACAATTATATACTAGTTGAATGGATTTTGTGAAAATCAGCCATTAAATCATTCTCAGCCCAAAAATGGGCCAACTAAAAGTCCAAATAAGGGCCTAAATTTAAATTTCGTCTCAGGCCCTCGAAGACTCAAAATCCAGTCTTGATTAAATTTCGTTCATATTGGACAATATTTGTGCTCCGGCCTTGCAAACGGAGAAAAAATAGTCTCATATTGAAAAACAACGTAAAGCACCAGTAGATCACCTAATTTTGCTATCAAGTGCCAAATTCTTACTATAAGAAATGTTAAATTTCGGAGCATTTAACTTAGAATTCTCCACTATTTTTGTTATTGTTGTCCCTTAAACAAGACTATCCCAAGTATTTTCAACAATCATACTAATCACCTTCAACCCTCTCACTATCAAGTTCAAGATATTAGCACAACAACACGATGTTAATCATAACATCATTTGGAGAACAATTATCAATAGTTAATGTAATCAACTTACGAAATCTACATTTCAGTTCAAAAAACATTCCATAGCGACGAGTGCATCATATATATGTGGACAAGTCATTAAATAAATTTAAAAGTAAGTTGCATTATTTTGTTTAAAATTTACATCAACAATTGGCTTTGTAGTCTCCAAGCATCATCTACAAAATGTGTTGTCACAATCATGAAACCCTTCTTTTCGTTTGAATTCCACATATGGGCAGCGATGTAAAATCTACTCTTATTCTTTTCCAACAACCTCATCATATTTGTTTGTAATTTTTTGAATTATCTTTCCGTATAGCATTACGAGACATAACATTGAACAATAATTGAACTGTACTCATAAAATTCTAAAGTCAATGTGTTCAACCATTGAAAGAGGATAATGTACAAAATGATTATATTTCCAAGATCCCTCTATGTCATTTCTTGATCAAATGAGAAATATCAATTGAAGCTCTTCCACCCCCTTATAGGATTTGTTAGAATTTGGATATGACCCGAATTCTTTGTTAAAAATAATTGAAAGTTCTAATTAAAGTACACTTTAATTAAAATTGTATTTGGAATGCTATTATGAAATCCTAATCAAGTTTATTTGATGCATTTTAATTGAAATTCTACTTGGAATCCCATTGAGAGTAGAAACTTGTGTTGGATTTGAAAAGGACTTTAGGATGAAAAAATCATGTTTTTTGAGTAAAGGACCCGAAAGCGTGCGACGCGATCCTGGAAGAAAACTGCCTGATGCTGTAGCGCGGGGCTCCGAGCTCTGCGATGCCATGCTCGGCATTGAAGCATCTACGGTGGTGCCATGGCACCACCTGTTTTGCCTCTCTGCGCTGTTTTGTTCTCTTTTTTCGTTTTGGACTATGTTTTTGGTATTATACTTCTTTTACAACTCTACTATGAGGGTTTGGACGTCCCTTATTTATTCCTAATAAATATTTGATTCTTCTCTACAATTTACTAGATGGGTTGGTTTTTCCCATAGGAAGTTAGAAACATTGTAAACACATAATTTTTGTATTATTCTCCATATTATAATAAAATCTCAATTCTCTACAAAATTATATTGTTCTTGTGATCTTTACTTCATATTATAGTTATAATAAATTATTTTCTTTAAAATTTTGATATTGGATTAATCGAGTATCATCCGCTTTCACAACAAACTAGTATCAGAGTATTCCAGGTCGTAATAGTTGATATCAAAGTTTTTGGTGTTGAAATTTTTTGGAAGATCGAGGCTTTTCGTGTTGGCGATCAAGGCTTTTCGTGTTGACAACAATGAATTATGATATTTCGCTATTAGATCGCAATACAAGATTTTCATTGTGGTAGGTAAAGATACGAATAGTACTCAATCAGATGGATTTAGATGACGTATTGTTGGGATTTAGTAAGATGCTCACAACTTGGACTATGGAGGAGAAATAATAGAGGGATTGAAATGTCTTATCTCAAGTAAATTTTCATCTTTCAAATAATATTTTTCATGACGTTTTAAATGAGAAGTCAGCTACTGCATTATGGTTAAAATCGGAGAAATTATACATGACGAAGAGTCTTACTAGCAAATTTCATCTGAAGCAACGTCTATATTCTCATCGTATGACAGATGATACATCTCTTGAAGATTGCCTAATTGCTTTTAAAGAAATCGCTATTGATTTGGAGACCTTGGAGGTCGAATATGATGAAGAAGACATGTGATTGATTTTGTTGTGTTCATTGCTCGCCTCATACATGTCATTTAGAGACACGATACTATATAGTCGTGATACTCTCACCATCAAAGAAGCCTACAATGTTTTATATTCAAAGGAGAAGATTGAGCATCTTGTAGTAACTGGGGATCATGGAAATGGTCTCATTGATCATGCTGGTCGTTTGAGGGGCAAGTAAAAATCTAACTTCAAAATTCATAATTATTGAAAGAAAAAATGGTACTTGGTACTTGATTGTTATAAGTTGCATAATAAATCGAAGTCAATTGCAAATCAATGATCCAAAACTTTTAAAGAAGCAAGTATTGCAGAAAATCCTAGCAATGATGGAAAGCTTCTACTTATGTCTGACTACAACTCCAAACCTGATGAAACTTGATTTTTTGACACAGTTGTACTTTTCATATGTCACCCAATCGGGAATTGTTTTCAATATATGAAGAAGTTTCAAAAGGTGTAGTGATGACCAGTAATAACTCATTTTTATCGGATAGTTGGTATTGGTCAGATCAGAATAAAGATATTTGTTGGGATAGTTAGAACACTTGATGTAGTGAGACATATTCCAGATTTGAAAATAAATCTTATCTCCTTAAGTATTCTTGATTCAAAAAGGTACAAGGACAATGTTGAAGGTGGTAATGATGAAACCCCAAAAAAGTTGTAAAGGCACAGAGGAAAACAAGAAGGAAGAAAAGAACTTAAGAACAAAGAAGGGAAATTGGAAGATTTTTTAAGGAAAAACCTTGGAGAAAGTTTGAAGTTTGAAGAATGTTAATGCCGAAATTCGTGAGAAGCAAAGTAATTTTTCCCACAAGTGTGTGCCTTTTTATAGGTAAGGCCCCTTAATCCCAGTTGTTGAATGGCGATTCAGGTCATCGGACCGTTCATTTGAAGATTAATTCTGAGCTACTCATCACGTCTTCCGTTTCGTCATCTATGGCTCAAATCAGAGCGTCTACTCCACGCGCCCTCGTGCTCCTGAAGTTTCGCAAAACATGTAGGAGACAGCCAACATTGCACATTAAAAACGGCGATGATTGCATGCATAGGAAGTTGAACCGCTTCAGCTTTTTCTCGAAAACGTACCATAACAGTAAATCATTTGGGCACAATAACTAAAGACGCCTCATGTTCCTCAAGCATACTAAAGTCAAGCTCTTCGTAATTATCAATACCGAGGCCAGAAGGGCCAGACACAACCTTCTTCATCCAGTTCAGGCGAAGCTTCAGCCTCGCAAGAGCGATTCAAGCAGGATGAATTCAGAATTCCTAAGCTCTGCTGACACCCTTCTTCAAAACTGTTCTAGAAAGTGAGATGTCCCCAAGTATACAAATTCAAGATAATACTATTAAGGGGTCTGCACAAGTCGTGCACATTGGAGATTGCGACATGATGTAAATCACCTATTGATGAAATTTTATCTACTTTTGAAGTTCATGCATTACATAAATAAACATGTCTAGACTAGGGGGACTATTGTTATGACTCGTCACTAAGGCTCTAAGTCAATATGCTGTAGAAGTCCACGTGGACAGAAAGTCAACAAAGACCCAAGTAGTCAAGATGCAAAGAAAGTATGCAAATGCCGAGGTACTGCCTCAATTAGCGAAGCGCCACACCTGGGTTGAGACACTACCCAAAGAAACGAAGAAATGAGCTGAAGCCCCTACTCAGAAGACCAGCTCCGAAGCTCTCAGTTCATCTGAAACTCATAAACCGACGTTGTCTTTGCAAAATATTTGGGTATCTTTTAGAAGTGATTGATGTAACATTTGTAATAGAAGATGTCAGGGTGTCAGCCTATTGTATATGGCGGCTGACCTCTTATCAAGGTATTAATTGTATGAATAGACAATGATGTGATACATCAACTAAGTAGATGAGGCCACGTAATTCTGATCCAATGGACAACACGTCGGCTAAGGCAATATAAATAGATTCACTTTGTAACTTAGAAGGGGTGGAAAAATTAGAGTTAGAATTATCATCTTCTCATGTCTTGAACTCTCAAATATGGAATCAATAAGAAATATTGACAAATTCTCTTACAAACATTTGTATTTCCATTTTACGTCATATACTTGGTAGAAAAATTATACAAGTCGATGATCTTAAAATTTACAATACTCTTTTGTTTTCTCTCCTTCCACATATTCTAGTGATATCTTTGGTTACTAGTTTTTAGTCCTCATTTGGTGATCATTGATAATGTGATCATCTTTTGTTTCATCCGTCTGAGTTCGAAAATCTTTGTCTCTTCGTAAAGCACTTCCCGCTTCCAAATCTGTCTTATTTCTCAATGTTTCTTCGGTGGAAACGCCCTGAAATTCGTTTGACGTGGCGAGAGTGGACCGGCATCTGTTGACTCATTTTTTGGGGTCAACAACTTTTATACTTTAACCAAAAATAAACTTGTCAACTATCATATCGAGTCCCATCCAACTTAATAAATACGTTTTTAAAATCTCTATAAACAATTGGGATACACCAAGTCCAATATTGTCTAATGCAACACCACCTATCATTCAAAATGTTGGTTTCATCGAAAATCCTAGATAATCTATGTGTATATTCTTCTTGATTTTTATTCTCTTGTATTCCATTAAATTTTTTTCTATCCAAGCAAAGATTATACTAGAGGCTAGAAGTTGCCTACAAAAAGTGGCAGACCCACCGTGGGTCACGCGACCCACCAGCTTAAAGTTGGATTTTTTTTTCCTTAACATCCCAAAATCAGATTTACTATTACCAAATGAGATAAGGGGGAGGCCGCCTGAAAGTAAAAGTAATGGCACTGTTAATGTATTGTGTACTACTATTAGTACGATTTGTCATTCTATCCATTTTTATTTTTATTTTCAAATTGATCCTTTATTCTTTATTTATTTGGAAATAAATCATTCAATTTATATGCATTTTAAAAGAGTGACTAACTCGAAATGTATTAAAGTCCATGTTCGTCTCCAATTCTTTCAAAACATTCTTAAAATAAAATATTTTATATGTAAATTCAAAAATTTTCCTACTTTTTAACCACATATTCTCCAAAAAATCACTATTTTACACAATATTTTTTCGGAAAAAATAGCCAGCAAACAGGGGCTAAATTAGATGGCTATTTTAGAATAAAGACGAGTTACAAAAATAGAAACATGCAAACAAGTTTGACTATTGATAAAGTTACATTTGAGTAAATTTGTAAAGGTGGCAAATTAATTTGAAATGAATTACCACACATAAAGTGGTGGCAAAAATATAGTCCCTATTTGGGCTCTATTTTAGAAAAAAAAAATGTAATTTTTCATTCTTATTTTCAATCACACATTTTCTAATAAAATAATATTAAACATAAACATAAACGTTTTTCTTATTTTTAACCATATATTCAAAAAACAAAAAATCACCATTCTAAAATATATTTTTTCCCAAAATATATTTTTAATGGAGTCCAAACACGGAATTTTTAAGTGTTCAAATTTTTCGATTTCAAAATTTTACTTTAAAATACATGAATAGTAAATTAGTGAATAAGATTAAATTTATTCTATATAAAAATTATGTATGTATTAAGTATTTGTAGAAAAATATAAATTTGGCATATAACACTTTAAAAACTTTTATAATATAACATATATTGATCTATGGGATATTTGAATTCCATTATCAAGACAGACTTGAAATTCTATTTTATTAGTCTCACAACATACTTTTATAAGATGGATGATTTTGTGTTTCATAATATAATGAGCATTCTAGTTAGTTGGATTATAGCAAAAGATTGATGTACTTTGTTTCTATTGTTATCTTTAATTTCAACTCAAGTGGTGATTCATTTGTTAATGGCGGATTCTCAAATTGGAAAAAGAAAGAAATTGTTAGAAAACACGTTGCAAAATCAAGTAGTGTACATAATCAGGCTCGAATCAAGTATGAAGCATTCACCAATCAAGAATAAATTATTCGATTATGTCTCTTTAAGCAATCGCATTAAAGTATGAGAACGCGTAGACAACAATTATAATAAGATATCAAATACTTTAATTTTTTACAACTTTTTTAAAGCAAAAATTTGATTGTGCCCCCCCCCCCCAACTCAAAATGTCTATGTCCGTTACTTCCTATATATTTGTAAAGCATACCTACTATTCTTAAAAAGACCACTTTCATCAGCTACCCATTTATAAAAGGAAAAAAATGTATTCATATGTTCTACATAATTCATGTCCCTGTCTTAGTTCAAACTCAAGACAACTCTGTTACATATTCATCGAAAATTTGATATGTGTCATTGTTCAGTGACTAAACAAGAAAAAGAAACAAAAGAAGCTAGTCAACTTAAGTGATTTTGCCTTTAAAAATTGAAAGGTAACCAGTAGACCGACTGCAACAACTTATAATTCCAATTTCTTTGATCCAAATTCAAAGTAATAAAGAAAATGGGTTTGGATTACATTTATAGTTTGTTTTCATTGTGTCAAATTGACTTGGAATGAGTTTGGACTGATTTATGTTTTTCACGATTTTTTTGTAAGTTTGATTGTGTCCCTCTAATTCAAAATGTCTGCACCCATCACTGGTGATTGTCTATATATAGATAACAAAGGCTCCCTAGCCAAACTAGTACAAAATCCTTGCAAAGTTTATCTCTTGAAAAATTGAAAATCCTATGTTTATTTCCAGTGAATGAAAGAAGTGGTTATTGACGTGAAGACTTTTTGTACTTTAAGGACTCATTTCTACTACAAATTTTCAATTAGATATTGAATAACATGGTTGGAGGTACACAATTTATGTCTTACGTGTGGTATTAGATCCACCCTCATTCTTGGTTATTCAGATTTTGAAGAAATACAGATTCTTAAGTTGCTGCATTGCCAATGCCAAATCTGTTATTCTTCAGATTTTAAATTTTGCATATACGTGCATGTTTATGTATTAAAAATAAGGCATTAGATACTAATAAAGAGAGGTTTAAACATATCATTCGAGGTATCAACATGTTATTATAATTTAATATTAATCAAATATCTTTAATTATAATTTTATTTCGTGGAACATAAATCACATATAGAAATATTTTTGTCATATATACGACATCTCATAAAGAGCAGTTAAGTCATATGAATGTTATTTGGCCCTATAGGAAAATAGTTATTTTAAGGATTTAATTGCAATAAAGTAACTATTAAATGTTGAAACAAGTTTTTTTCTAGTCTCACATATATGAAAATACTTGTATTTGATGTTACTATAGTTTTTATAAATTCAATGTGATAGCAATCTCTACCTACAGGAATGTTTGAATATACAATAATTGAATTGACATTGGTTAATTCAAATTTTCTATCTTTGTATAATCCCCAATATTCTGGCCATAGCTACGTTAGATTTTGTATTAGTTGGCTAGAGATTATGTTGGGAATTTACTTAATCATGTACAATGGAAAATAAAATAATTTCAATTTCCACCGAAGATATGCTTTTGTGCTTAGATATAAATTGAGATATGAATTATACATTTGTTGAATTCTGCAAACTCCTTTACTTATCTTGAACATAAATAATCACGATCTGCAATCCACATGTATCCAATTGCCTAGCCTCCAATAGAAATTTACACAAAGAATAATAATTAGAGAATTATGATTTCTCTTTTCTTATGTTAGCAAGATAATGAAACATATTTTATTTTTCTGAAACCTTAATAGCTTATTAATATAAGTCCAAATAGGTTTAACCCATCTCTTAAATTTAACCCGATCCAATATTTAATTAATCCAATTAATTAATTCGGACCTATTAACAAACAACTCAATTAATTAATTGTTCAACAATTGTTAATTAATTAAATGGTACATCTCATTCTTCTGATTCTCTTTTTATGTGTGACACAAAAGATTCGTGATTACGATACCTAACGATTTAAATTATTATTTTCATTTAATTAAATTTGATAAATTAAAATACCCCTTCGAATTTATCACCAATTCACATCTGAGTCCCAAATTGATATCTAGCAATGTGTCGGGCAATACATGTGACAAAAAATGTCACGTTGAATGACAAAACCAAGTTTGTTCATTTATCGTGAAATTATAATCATTTCGTGAATATGATCCAATAAATTACGATATAAGGATGTGTGTCAATTTCAATTATCGATTATATCTTTTATCTCACAATTAAGTCAATGTAAGTCTTTCGAGTTACGAGTACACTTTGGACAAGGATTTCGTTATCAATTTAACTGAATGGAATACAGATCATAATCTCTTACTATCTAAGAGTGACGAATCATCTATTGATTATTCACTATCTTTATATGATTCTTGACATACTCAAACGATGTCGTATAAGCGATAATTGGCAGAGCAACATCCAACATC
>CAIGRP010049731.1:0-18105 GCA_903798385.1 Fraxinus cuspidata
TGTTTTTATTGACTTTTCTTCATATTTTTTTTTCAGTTTGACGGTTGAAATTTGGACTTATAAAAAATAATTTATTTTCATGGTTATTAATTGAATCGAACCGAACCTAGATACGAATTGAGCCAAATAGAAGCGACTTACGTGGTTATGGTAGGGTTATGGTATGGCTAAAAATTTGGTGGTGCGGTTATGATTTTGATCGAATCGACCATGAACAGAACCGTTGTCATCCCTAGTTCGAGCACTTTTAAATTGATGAAATATGTTATAAGCTTGACAAATTCATTTAATTACCATCAATATACATATATATTTGACAAATTCATTTCATTTGTGTACTTTCATTAATATATGAATTCCCTATTTTTATTCTCAAGTAATTAACATTCATATTCATTTAATCAATATTCATTTTTATTTATGCATATAATGTTATTAATTCTAATTATAAGTTAACTAGAATTTCAAATTCAAGAATAAATTTCATTATTCATGTCCATATATGCTAATTAACAACCAGTTTTACTTACTTGGAAATTAAATAAATGATTTAACATTAATTGTCACCTATATATTTTATGATATTAATTCTAAATTAATTAACATCCACGTATATACAAATATTGTTTTTACAACACTTATAAAGTATTATATAATAATGTGCAATGTACGTTCAACATTAACTCGTTTATTAAAAAAATTCATAACTACATGAAGTCTTCGTCAACTCAAAATTGTAAGCCATTTAAATTTCAAAATGATCCAAATATATTAAAATTTCTTAATCAATTATCATCGTTCTCTCAATAAGGATTAATAATTAATCTCGAAATATATATTTATAAATACTTCATTACGCTCAGAATGATTTTTTTTTAGTGAAAAATAATAATCTTTTTAGATGACTAGATTATACAACAAAAAGTTTCCAAATTCTTTTCTGTTTTCACATAAGAAAATGAAACTCAAAATAATAAAGGTCAAAGTATGAAAAGAGAAAGTCAAACAAAGTGGCGGCAGAGATAATCTAGTATTAACCGTGCATGATAATCTTGATCAAGGAAAAGGGGTCCCACTGCTCTATCAAAGGCCCCATATGCTACAGCATCAGCAAGCGATGGTCGCTCACCTACGGAATCCAAATGGTTCGAGGCTCCATGTCCAGTAAAATTCTCGTATAGGTGCAAAACTGCTCAAAATTGAAGACAGACTATAGTAATAATCACTTGTACTAAAATAAGCTAAATTTTTTTTTTGTGATATTAACAAGATTGGGTTTTCCAAAATGTTTTGAGTAAATCGGAGGGGACTTGGAATTTGATCCATTACAACTTGATGTCATGTCCATTTAGCAAGACTTCTGAAAACCTTAAGATTTGGAGATTAATAACATTTTCTCAAACATATTTAGATAATTTTTTTGAAGGTGCTTTTATCTGGCTAGAAAATTTTTAGAAAAAGTTGACAATTGACTTAAAGTAGTTTTATCAGAAAACTCTTATTCAAGAAAAAATAAGCCCTGCTAAATAACTCTGTAGCGTATTGTCACCACTTTTGTCCAAATGTTATATCTAATCGTATAAATGCAATACAGCTTATACCACTCAAAATCAAGCTCGAGAATCCATCGTAAGCATAGTTCGGAAGCTCATAACTGTTTCAAGCATGCTCCTACATTATCTAATCCATTCCACGAGAATACCCCAACATCAACTCGAAGACAGGACCTCAAACTCTGATACCAACATAAAGTATGGTATTGCCATTGTCCAAAAGTTAAGGATGATGGTACAAATGCTATCCACCCGTATTACTTAGAATCGAATCAAACAAGAGCATGCTTGAAATAGTAGCCCAAACGGATGGGCCTAGGATGGATACTTGGTCTTGATTTGGATTATATATGGTGAATTGAATATTTAGTTTCTGTTTGATGTCAATTATTCAGAAAAATACTATTTTAAATAGTAAATTTTTGGAGAAAGTGTGGTTAAAAAAGTAAGAATTTTTTAAAATTTACATGCAAAATATTTTACTGCGTAAATGTGTGGATAAAATGAGTATGAAAATTAAAAAATTTTATTTTAAAGAGAGACAAACAAAGGCTTAGTGTCATGAGCTATAACTTCCGTGCAAAATGGTGACAATATCTACGTTAGTTGTCATTAGAACTAAATGTCTTGTATTTGAGTTGAAGCCGAAGTGCCGAACTAAACCATCCCGCAAAATGAGCTCATAATCTTGGATCATGCTTGAAATGTGGTGAGGTCGATAGATTGGGCTTGAGGTGAATATTGGGACTTAATACTTAACTATATATGGTAAATTATATTGCCCTACATCTCATTGAAATGCCAATTTCACAATCATAAACACAAAATTAAACTGGCGGCAACACTAATTTCAAAAATTTATGTAATTGTGAACCCACTTTCGAAGGAACAAACATTGTGGTACATTTAATTTTCATAACATGACACTGGAAGAGAGTGGTATTCACTAATTCTTATTTAAGAAAATCAGAACAACCTAAATTAACAAGGAATAGCCGAATAGGTGATACCTCGTATAAGCACATTCCATCCTGAACCCTAGAAATTTTCAAAATCCGAATAGTGCTTCTATGTAAAGAAAAAAAAAAAAAAAAAATTGGTGCTACGTGGCATACTAAGAAGCATTTTTTATATGGACCCGCGTGAACCCTATGTACCAGATCACACCCACCTCATGAACTTGAAAAATAAAACCATACTCGCGGTACTCGCTCGTGTACCACACAAGTACATACAACCTCAGCTAATTGCCACGTCATCTTAAAGCAAGGGAATTATAGGAATTAAACTATTCTTTGACTTCTTACACGCGCACTGCCTTCGTCTCAACTCTTTTATTTGTTTTCCTCTTTCTTTTTTTTTTTCTTTTTTTTTTCCTTTCTAGTCTACCGCCGTCGCCGGGAAGTTCCTAACTACTGTTTTTGCCGCCGGCAGCTGTTTCTATATTACGCTGGAGAAAGACTCAACCAGTCGTGTTTCAGTCCACCGCGACATTCACCAGTAAAGGACTGTCCTTTGACTTTTAAGCATCAAGGAAAATGGTAGTATAAGTTTTAGGATGGCGTTTTGCGGTCAATTTCTTCAGATCTGAGGGGGTGAAACGGGTGGTGGTTTAGTGCTGTTGAACGTTGGAGGGAGTTTTGGTAGTTTAAGAGGTGAGGTGTAGATGGTACTTTGCAGCCGTGGAGGCGCATGATAATGAGCGGAGGGGGATGGTGGTGGCGGTGGTGTGGCGGTGACCGTTTCACATGGAATGGCAGGTCTTGTTAGCTATGGTAATGCCAACCGTGACATCGAGCAGGTATTTTAGTTCTCTCTTTCTCTCTCAACACTTTCAAAGATTAAAAATAAGACCTTTGTTTCATATTGGTGTTTTTTTGGTTGCCAAAGGTGAACTTGTAACTTACTTTCTAAGAATTTGATCGTTGGGAAGAAATCGTATCTATAATTATGCTTTTTTTTTTCAAGAATTGGTGAAACTCAACCGTTTCATTTAGAAGAACGAAGTCTTTTTTTGTGGAATCTGTTTTTTTCTGTAATTTTTTACAACTCTATCCTATCTTTAGTAAATTTAATCCTTTATATTTTGTAGTAGATCATAAAAATGGGATATTTACACGGCTAATTTTCGGAATTTGACGAGCCTAAAATAACTGAACAATTATGTATTTTTCTGCCATGTACAAGCTGTGCTTTTCTATTTGGTGCGTTTCTCTACAAGTCTATGGAATGTTAAAATTGGAGTAATTTGAGGTTTAAAAACATGCAAGAGCCTGTTTCTGGCTGTAGTTTCATTTTCATTGGCGTACAATTACTTTCCCTTTTGGCATTCACAAAATGAGGAAGAATTGTGAGACGAGGGGGAAGAATTGTCCCTAATAATTTTATTGTCTAAGAAGTATGATTCAAATTATCTGGGACTGATAGGAATATGGGCTGCAGCTTTGAACTTCAAGTTCTTTTGGGGATTCTTACATGGTTAATAGATATATGACTAAACATGTAGATGTATATGTTTAGCTGATATGGTTGAAAGTCACTGAGGGACTGTCTCCAATGGATAGAAAATATCTGTATTCATTAATATTAAATCAGTGGCGTCAAGCATGGCAATAATGTAAAATGTGGTATATATCATTATTCATGTTATGATGAAGCAAAGTGCAGACATGTAATATAGACACGTGCAAGAAGCTATGTGAACCTACTAGAAGGAAAATGAACAAATGTAAGACAATACTCTTAAGGGCGGACATGTAATGTAGACACGTGCAAGAAGCCACTTGAACCTACCAACATGAAAAATGGAACAAATGTAAGACAAATCTCTAAGTTCAATTTAACATACAATTGTATTATAGACACATGCAAGAAGCTGCATGAACCTACCAACATGAAAAATGGAACAAATGTAAGACAATTCTCTTAAGATCAGTTTAAGATTCACTAGAGAACATTGCACAAAATCTCACTATAACATTGCATTGAAAAAAATTTGAAGTTGCTTTAGTTCATGCATTGCATTTACTTATTTAGCAACATGGAAAACGCAAGACTAGAAAAATAGGGAGAGTGCTTTTAAGTTCTCATCCCTTCCCTTATATCCTACTATAATTAATGAAATATATATGATCGTGCTTCCCTTATCTTTTAGTATGTTCTATATTAACTGTAGGGAATTTATTTGCATTTTATGTGATATGATGCTTTATTTTACTATTTAAGAAAACCGTCTATTCTCTATAATTTGGTCAACTTGTCAATAAGTGTCTTGCATGGGTCTGATAAGAGTTTGATGACTGACAACTGTCCAAAATAAACTTGTATTTGGCAACTAGACATGGATGGAGTAACAGACTAATGCCCAAGGTTGTCCAGATGTGCATGTGCCGACAGTTCATTATTGTTCTGAAAATGTTTATATTTCTTATTAGAGATGGCTTCACGATCTAATTAGCCGTTTAAGACTTATATAATGTTATTTTTCTGAAATGATGTCATTATCTATTTATCAACTTATGTTTACAGCTGTAAATGCCTCTATTAGTAATTGATCCCATGTTACCTTTTGCAGGCATTGATTGCTCTTAAAAAGGGTGCTCAACTACTTAAATATGGTCGTAAGGGAAAGCCTAAATTTTACCCGTTTAGACTCTCTAATGTAAGTTCCATATACTGAATGCATAATCAGGACTCACTCGTTTGTTTGGTCATAAGATCTCCTGGAAATGGATAAAGATGTTTTGCATAAACAGATTCATATGGGCTTGAGATGATATTATCCGCACATTCGTTATTAACATTACTTTATAATTTTTCCTCTTTTTGTTTTCTTTACTAGCATTTCATGGTTCTCTGGTGATGCAAGTTATAATTTCTATACCTATAGTTTTCTCACAACATAGGTGAATTTTTTCTAAGAGCTGATATAACACTTTATATAAAAAAATAAAGAAATATTTAAAAAAATCTAATAAGAAATATAAGTATGCAATTATTAAAAATTTCTTGGGGTTGATTAAATAAAATAGTTTTAGTCAAATGGTTTTAGATTCACTATAGGCTTTAGGAGAAAAAATAACACGATGATTCTTTGATAATTGACAACTCTCACATTGAAAGGATGAACAATCTACATTCTTGATCAGACAAGGAAATAAATGTATTAGCTATGGAAAACTTGGATGGCCTAATCTAGGATGCCATAACATTATTTGACTGTTAACAGACATTGAACTACAACTACTACCCAGTGCTTGAGCTTGTTTATTTGTAGAAGAGTTATCATCAAAATAATAGAGTCCATTCACCATCTTAGCATTGCCAAATCACCTTTTTCAAATTCAAATCCTGAAAAACACAATAGGATTCAAAATTTTTAGCAACACAGTTTGAGTCCCTAGTCAATTTACTGATGAATAACAAATTCTGAGAGAGATTTGGCACATGAAAGACTGATTTTAGTTCAATATTTTCTGAGACATGGAGCGTTTACCTGCAATAGGTGACTAATTACCATCAGCAATCCTAATTTTCGAATTACCAATACAAGGTGAATAGGATTTAAATAAATATGGTAGGTTAGTCACGTGATCAGTTGCACACACCAGAGTCGATGATCTGGTACTGTAGTAGAGAAACTAGTTAATGCACTTAGGAGTATATCTGTCTGTGCTACTGAACCTGTAGGGAGTTTAGATGACTGATTGGCACTCAGCAACTTAAGGAGGTGTTCTATTTGTTCTTTATTAAATGGGACAGCAACCTCATTATCTGTGCCATCTTGCATTCCATGCCCTTCTTGTCACCAAATCGCCTACTCTTCCAATATGCTGGTTTCCCATGAAGTTTCCAGCACATTTCTCTTGTATGCCCTGGTTTGTTATAGTGGTCACACCACCGAGGCTTATCCTCAAAATTTCCTTGGAGCTGGATTAGCTTTAGGATGAAAACCAGCGGCAGCATAAATTCTGAGAGAGATTTGGCATATGAAAGACTAATTTAGTTCAATATTTTTTTAATATATAACTATGGAACCTTTACCTGCAATAGTTGACGAACTACTACAGCAAACCTAATTTTCAAATTTCCAATACAAGGTGAATAGTAGTTAAATAAGTATGGTAGACTAGTCATGTTATCAGTTGCACCATAGTCAATGATCTAAGGTATTGCAGTAGAGGAACTAGTTAATGCACTTAGGAGTCTACCTGTTTGTGCTACCGAATCTGTTGGGAGTTTAGATAACTGATTGGCACTCAACTTTTGGAGGGGTTCTATTTGCTCTTTACTAAATGGGACAGCAACCTCATTATCTGTGCCAGCTTGCATTCCACGTCCTCCTTTGTAATCACATCACCTACCCTTCCAATATGCTGGTTTCCCAATAGGTTTCCAGCACATTTCTCTAGTATGTCCAGGTTCACACCACTGAGGCTTATCCTCTGAAGCTTTAGGATGAAAACCGGCAGCAGCACTGCCTTCAGCATCCAAGAATTTGGTGGCATTTGGTGGTCATTAAAATTCACGATGTTTTGGATATCTGTCGTTTTGAAGGGTATATGTAATGTCTAATTGAGTTGCTACTGCTTCCTATTAATCATCAGTCCCTAATTTTTCATATCATCATGACTTCTCAAGCTGTTTTAAGTTTTGTTCTTATTTTGTTTCTTTGACATGGAAATAGTTGATTTATTGTTAACATTGCAGGATGAAACATCTTTAATTTGGATTTCTAGTAGTGGTGAAAGAAATTTAAAGTTAGCTTCAGTTTCAAGAATTATCCCTGGACAGAGAACCGTGAGATTTTGGAGACCTTATTTCATGTTCCTAATTCATTTTATGACAATTTTTGATTGTTTATAACTTTCTCTCAACTTCTTCGCGTGTTTCTAGGCTGTTTTTCATCGATATCTGCGTCCTGAAAAGGACTATCTATCCTTCTCTCTCATATACAACAATGGGAAACGATCTCTTGATCTGGTTGGTGATTGGCTGATTTCTATCATTAAATAAATATTTTTTTCTCTGTATTTTACATGGAAGTTGTGCCTATTCTTTGTTGTATATTTAGATCTGCAAGGACAGAGTTGAGGCAGAGATCTGGATAGTAGGTCTTAAGGCTTTAATATCATCTGAACAACCTGGGCGCTCAAAAATTGATGGATGGAATGATGGAGGACTCTATTTTGATGCAAGTCTTTCAGCCTCATTATCTATCTGCTAATGATCATGTGGTTTATTCTTTCTTTTGGGAGCATACATTGAAGTAATATACTGTTATGTTTCTTGATTAGATGACTAGGATAGAGTTCAGGTTTGCCAATTGTTTTGTTTTGCTTCCACTTAAATCATCCAGTCCTTACAACATCAAAACTTGGAGATCAGTATAAAAAGCTTTTTGGGATATTTTGATTTCCTTAGGATATCATTTAATGAAAATATTGTTGTCCTTTTTTGGTTGGGAAATCTTACATTTGAAAAAGGAGTTAGTTGCATATCCTGAAACGGGTAGATCCTTGTGCTTGATGCAATATTTGTTAGAATAACCTAGTGAGTTTGTTTTCCGATAGGATGTGATGGGGGATGAGTTGATTTCTTGTTTGTTTTTCGATACATCTTCTACTGCTACTAGTCTTGGAGATGGATGAGTAATGTGTAGAATGAGAAATTATATTGGTGATGTTAAAACACAAACATTACTGTCATGTTTAACTTGTGATTCCTAATGAAATGATTCCAGGATAACAGAGATTTGACTTCAAATAGTCCAAGCAACAGTTCTGCGAGTGCTGCACGAGAGGTTAGCTCTCCTGAGGTTTCCGTCAAGTTGAGCATAAATCCTTCACAAAATAGCTATCGCACGGATAATTCGGTGCATTCAGAAAGTTCACATGTAGCTTTGGATCAAACAAACATGCAGGTGAAAGGATCTGGTTCAGATGCTTTTCGAGTGAGTGTTTCTAGTGCCCCTAGTACTTCCAGTCATGGTTCTGCACCGGATGATTGTGATGCTTTAGGGGATGTATACATATGGGGTGAGGTTATATGTGATAATGTTGTCAAGGTTGGGCCAGGAAAGAATGCTAGTTCAGTGAGTATGAGAGCAGACGTGCTTCTTCCCAGGCCATTAGAATCTAATGTTGTTCTGGATGTCCATCATATTGCTTGTGGGGTCAGACATGCTGCATTAGTCACCAGGCAAGGTGAAGTCTTTAGTTGGGGTGAAGAATCTGGGGGGCGGCTTGGCCATGGAGTTGGGAAAGATGTTACTCAACCGCGTCTTGTGGAATCTTTATCCTTTTGCAGCGTTGATTTTGTGGCGTGTGGAGAGTTTCACACTTGTGCTGTTACAATGGCTGGTGAACTTTATACATGGGGAGATGGTACGCATAATGCTGGCCTCTTGGGTCACAGCACTGATATCGGTCACTGGATACCAAAAAGAATTTCAGGTCCCCTTGAGGGACTTCAAGTTTCGACGGTCACTTGTGGTCCTTGGCACACTGCCTTGATAACTTCAACTGGACAACTCTTTACATTTGGGGATGGAACCTTCGGTGTTTTAGGCCATGGTAATCGGGAAAATGTCTCATACCCGAGAGAGGTTGACTCTCTTTCAGGGTTGAGGACTATTGCCGTTGCTTGTGGAGTGTGGCATACTGCTGCTGTGGTTGAGGTTATTGTAACACAGTCTAGTGCAAGTGTTTCATCTGGAAAATTATTCACGTGGGGTGATGGTGATAAAAACCGTCTTGGACACGGTGACAAAGAACCTCGACTGAGACCTACTTGTGTGCCTGCACTTATCGATTACAATTTTCACAAAATTGCCTGTGGACATAGTTTGACAGCAGGCCTGACTACATCTGGGCATGTTTTCACAATGGGAAGTACAGTCTATGGTCAGCTTGGAAATCCTCAGTCTGATGGAAAGCTACCTTGCTTGGTGGAAGACAAGCTTGCTGGTGAATCTATTGAAGAAATTGCTTGTGGTGCATATCATGTGACTATCTTGACATCCAAAAACGAGGTCTACACATGGGGAAAAGGAGCCAACGGGAGGTTGGGCCATGGAGATATAGAAGACCGGAAAAAGCCAACACTAGTTGAAGCTTTAAGGGATAGGCACGTTAAATATATTGCATGTGGATCAAATTTCACAGCTGCTATATGTCTTCATAAATGGGTTTCTGGTGCTGAGCAGTTTCAGTGCTCAGCTTGTAGACAGGCTTTTGGCTTTACAAGAAAGAGGCATAATTGCTATAATTGTGGACTAGTACACTGTCATTCTTGTAGTTCTAGAAAAGCATTACAGGCTGCATTGGCACCTAATCCTGGCAAACCATATCGTGTTTGTGATGCCTGTTTTGCTAAACTAAGTAAATTAGCAGAAGCTGGGGTCAATAGCCAGAGAAATGCTGTACCACGCCTTTCGGGTGAAAACAAGGACAGATTGGACAAGGCTGATCTGCGATTGGCCAAGTCGGGAATGCCATCCAATTTTGATTTGATTAAACAGTTAGATACAAAAGCAGCTAAACAAGGAAAGAAATCGGATACGTTCTCTTTCGGCCGTTCCTCTCAAGTGCCTTCTCTGTTACAGCTACAAGATGCTGTAATGTCTACAGCTGTTGATGCTCGTCGAACAGTTCCAAAACCAGTTGTTGCACCATCTAGTGTTAGTTCCAGGTCCGTGTCCCCCTTCTCAAGAAAATCTAGCCCTCCAAGATCTGCAACACCAGTCCCTACAACTTCAGGACTTTCTTTTTCCAAAAATATTACAGATAGTTTGAAGAAGACCAATGAACTTCTGAATCAGGAAGTACATAAATTGCGTGTACAGGTACATTCCAAATGTCAATCTTTGTTTCATCTTTTAGCTTTAATTTCTCAAAGTTAATCTTTTTTATTTTGATGATAGGTCGAGAACCTCAGAAATCGATGTGAACTGCAAGAATTGGACATCCAGAAATCAGCAAAGAAAGCTCAAGAAGCAAAGGCATTAGCTGCAGAGGAATCTGCTAAATGTAAAGCTGCAAAAGAAGTGATGAAGTCACTTACTGCACAGGTGAGGTTGAGCTTTAGATTTGTATCGGCATCTTGTAAATTGAAAAATTACCTCTCCGCTTGAAAGATCACTGGAAGAGAATTTTTTGGGTGGCTATTCCTGTGATCAATTATGTGCCTGGTGTTTATACCGTGTGGATATCACGTGGAATTTAGGCTGTCTTGATTTGTTCTCCCGCCATAGACACCTACGCACAACTAAATTACCGTATTTGGTGGGCTAATTGAAGCCTCTCTGTCCATGCCTATATTCTTATCTTGTGGTGCTGAATGAATGTTTGATTGGTCTGTTATAAGAACTTAGCCCTTGTATCATTAATTTTTTATTTATGATCTGTAAGGTAAAAAGGTCAATGGCTTCTCTCATTTTCTCAATTTCCAGCTCAAAGATATGGCAGAAAGATTGCCACCCGGGGCTTATGATTCCGAAAGCATCAAGCTGGCTTACCTACCAAATGGTGCGGAACCAAATGGCATACACTATACCGGTGCAAATGGAGAAAGGAATTCAAGATCTGATATGATCAATAGCTCAAACACAACTTCCCACCTTGGAATTGACTCCACTACGGTAAATAGAATGAGCAATGAAACTAACTCGGGTGCTCAGGGACTTGGATTTTCCGCTACCAATGGGATGAATGAACGCTCGGATGTCAGACTTCCTAATGGAGGTGAAGATGTTCTAGCTTATAGGAATAACGCTGAAAGTATCAACACTAAAGAATCTGTGCCTCAAGACGGTGAACATGTCTTGAAATCAAGAAACTCAATGGTTCCTGGTAACGCTAGTCAAATTGAGGCTGAGTGGATTGAACAATACGAACCTGGTGTGTATATAACACTTGTAGCCCTTCGAGATGGAACTAGGGATCTCAAACGTGTCCGCTTCAGGTATCCGGCTTCCTAATTTTTTATTCTAGCCTCAATTTATTTTTCTTTTAAAAAAGGGTATATATATTAAATAATTGGTTAGATAAGACTTTCTTTTAACTATTAGTATAATTCACTAAATATCACTTAATTTTCAGTTTAGATAAGACTTTCTTTTAACTATTATAATTCACCATAGCTTAATTTTTCTGAATATTGTTCTCAAATCTCATTTAATGCTGTTGATTATGGTCTAAGCAATGTTTGTTCTTATAGTTGCAACTTCATCAATGTCAGCAGAACAGTTGTAATTAATGTTGTGGTGTGAATAAGAATTAACTTATTCTTTCTTCTATATGCAGCCGGCGAAGATTCGGGGAGCACCAAGCGGAGACTTGGTGGTCAGAGAATCGAGAAAAAGTTTACGAAAGATACAATGTTCGTGGATCAGACAAGTCATCAGTTTCTGGCCAGGATATGCGCAGGTTCGAGGGAGCTGTTTCACCATCTTCCCAAATATAGGTACAAAGGAAAGAGAAATTCTTCATTTATGCCAATGCAGGTTCTCATAGTGATGGAGGAAATAGACATCCATCCTTTTTTTGCCCTTCCCCCATTTTTCTTACCCTCTCTTTAAATTTATCTTCTTTCTAATTATTTCTGGGGAATCCATCGTAACTTGCTGTATTGTAGTGTATATAGAGATGTCGATTATTATATGCTAAAAAGTTTTTGTGCCCGGTTTTCCCCCCATTTTTTGTGTAGCTTATACATCGGGTTTCTATTACCTCTTGCATGATTTTCCAGTCCGTGATTTCGTCGAATCAAACAATCAGAGAAACCTTTCTTGTTTTTGCCTAGCCAAATACAAACTTTAAGATTTCTATAGGGTCTATCTGAGACACCTATCGACGTTCTTCCAGAGTGTGTATGTTCATACGCGGCCAACAATTTGGGAGAGGTCTGCGCGAACCTCTCCGAATAGGTCATTTATTCTTTTAAAACATGTAAAATCGAAGTAAGTAGAGGCAGGAGCAGTTGTGACTATGTTGAAAGGGAGAGTCAACTGAATGGTGCACGAGATTCTCTTAATAATTAATCAAAAGAATAAAATTGAAAATATATTGAAGCAAGTGCAACATTGTTTATTATTCTGGCAAAGGTAATGCAGAAAATGACTGGTTTTTGTCAATTAGGAGGCAATGTTACTTGTAAAACAGTACATAATGGTGTGTTAGTACCAAAAGATGATGATTTTCGAAGTCACATAAGCTTTGATTTCACTAAAAATGTAATGAGTACCGGTGCAGGCTGGGTCGGTCTCGATCCCAAACCGAGATAACTTAATTTATAAACGAGTTAACTTGTCCATAATTTTTTTTAGAATCAATAGCAGTTGGTGATTTCAACCAACTGTTTCTTGAATTCCCTCCTGTGGTAGAAACCAAAGTTCAAATTATGTACCAAACTTTGACATTATGCTCCTTTATTTTAAATCTCCTTTCCCATTTCTCAGTTGACTTCAAAGAAAGACATGGTGCATAAGTGGTTTTGTTTAGCATGTTTGACATATTATTCATATTTAATAATATATTTTGATTTATCTTTAAATCAATCAATCAATCAACTAAATTTAATGACCCACATTAGTACTTATTCAAGGTTTTTCGAAAGTTCGCCTCCTCGAAAATGTGTCTAAGAAATTTAAATATTCATGTATTAACATGATATATGATAAGCCTAAGTAAATATATTTTGAGTAGCTCGTGCGCCTGAACTAAATTCATGGGCCAAATCCTCTACTAGTACATTGACACTTATGTAATCGACTCTAGTTTTGATCTTTACAAAAGGCGATGCTACTACGCGCGTGTATGTATGTATGTATATATGTATATTCATTTTTCAGAATATAAAGTAGCTTAACAATGCATTCCCATAAATTATCAAAATAACACCTAAATGAAAACTCACATGTAAAACTTCTGACACTTTTGCTATACATTACATCTTCAAGGTGACCCCTGCCAGCCCTGTAATCCAATGTCATTGTGCTTCCTCGAAGGACCTGAAAGCGGCATCGGCATTCCTTTCGGCAAATACCCGTAAAAGTTGTCCGGCGGAACGAGAGATTTAGGCTTAACCTTAAGAAATTGTGTATGCCTAGCACTATGAACTTGATCAACCTGCTGAAATGTTAACAAAATGACTAGTAAAATCAACATAGTGGGCGTTATTAAAGGCTCTTTAGCCATCACAGAAGAGGGCTAACAAGTTTGAGAAGAAAGAAAATGGAGGAGAGAGCGTGTGCATGTGCACGAGCAGGTTCCAAGTTTTGAAATAATATAGAGTGATGTATGGTGTTGAAATATACTTATATAGCAATAGTTGGTATGGCTAAGCTTTTAAGTAGTTTGCTTCTGTCTTTCTTGAATTATAATTAGGAAGCGCATAAAGTTTCAATTAGTGAAGAAACAATTATTTATTATACGTTGAATAGTCAAGAACTCTCTGCTAAACATCCTCTAAAAATGTTACGCGTGAGTATATATGGGAAAACAAAACCGGCCAATGGAGTGGTGCGTCACGATGAATAAAACAATTATTTATTTATTTCTTTTTTTGATCAGTAAATGTAGGATTATATAGATCAAAATTTATGTACACGTACACTAGGCATACCCGGGCTTACAAAATCTTTACTAAATCATAAGATGTACTAACGACACAATCTATCAACCTAAAACTAGGGACTCAAAATGGATCAAAACATTGGGATACAATGTAAACATAACTTTGTATACATGTGTTTCGATCCGTCTCAAATTTCTGTTTATTTTTAGCCATCCAAATGTTGTAGACTGCGCTAGCTAGTTCGATTCTCTTGGTTTTACTTTGTCAAGAAGTCCGAGCCTTATTTTTAATCCACTTTAATAAGCAATTATTTTTTGTTTCCTTTTGGGTGGTGGTGGAGGGATTTGAACAGGTCTCAGGAATATTTCTCCAGCTATATATGAAATCGTCAATTTGATGCTAATCATTTCATTTAAAAGTTTAAGTTATTAGGGCCTCTCAACCAGTTCAATAACCATTATTCAACTAAAAATAAGCATCACTAAATTGCTCCATCCACCTCAAATCATCCTGAAAATGTCACTTCTTCTCATACCAATTATTATAAGTTTATAACCACATTGGATATAACTCACCCTTATGGATTTGTAAGGAGAGAATGCTTAGATAGTTAAAAATATAAGCCTAAAGATTCAGCAGTTAAAGTGACAGACGACACAATTAGAATAGTAGCGAAACGTTAACCTCTCGTACAAGACCGTGAATCTGCTCATTTCCGATACTAAATAAAAAAGAAACAAAACATACCACCAAGACAAACACCATATCTGCTAAAAACTTCTAAAAAGGCTTATATATGAAAAGGGTCTCCAGAGTTATGACGGCTGGAGGAGACTTTATAGCTATAACAAATCCTGACCTATGAAATGTACTGAAGACCCCCCCCCCACCCCCCCCACCCACGAGTCTTAAAAGAACTTCATTATCAATAGCCATTAATAGCCAAAGCTGAATGTAGTAAAAAAGTTGCACAAGAAAATGAATAATGCAAAAATATTCACTCTCCTTAGAATTGGAGATGTTTTAGATCAAATTGGACTGTAAATACTAAAGCATTAAAGTTAAAATGGTGTCTCAGATGGAAAATTGAGGAGGATGGGGGGACACGTAGACACGTACTCTTGCTAGTCTTGAAAATCCTTATCTCAAATAGTGTGTGATATCTCTTCAAACCTAAAGGATATGCTCATCCACATCCCACACCAACAATGTACATAAACTAATGACTTAATCAAACGATACTTGGCGCATCCCCTTCCCAATTGCAAACAGCACGATTCCAGCGAGTTCTAATGCAGTCGACCAATGGTGCATGTTGAGCAGGCTCGGGTTTAGTTACTTCATCCGAATTCTGTTTCTCGCCAGAAGGCGCTGCTGATACATCTGCCATGAATTCCTCTGGTGTCCACCTTGGGGGAACTGATACTCTCAATTTTGTTAGTCTAGGTCGTTGTATTGGATTTTCAGCTCCAGATGATGCCTGGCTGCCATTCACAATTGATTTTGCTATTCCGTTAAAGTGGTATAGATCAAAGACCTTCTTCCCCATCAATCCAGATGAATCCTTCACACCACCTAGACTCTTATCTAAATCCAAAAGAACCTGCCAAAATTCACTCCAGACAATAAAACCCGTGCTGCATAGATGCTCCAGCTTCTCAGACGGAAGGTTAATGCTTGTCTCTTTTAGTACTTGATGGAAGCCTTCCACACTAATGAATCCACCACCTCCACTTTGGTCTTGGGCGTCAAATGCTCTCCGGATTTGCGATTCTCTACTTTCAAGTTCATTCTCGTCCTGGACTTTGGTATCAAGAGCAAATAACACCGTATAGTGAGATTCACTTCCCACTACCCATATTGGCCACCTAGGACATTTCAGATACTGGCCAACCTTACAAAAATTGAGGGACTCTAGCAGAGTGAGGAATCCAACTTCCACAGGTGTAGAGATGCCATTCACAAACATGCCACCGCCTAAGTCCATCCTCCCATCAAACACATTAGCAGCAGCATTTCCAGAAAGCAGTAGGTTTACGATTTCCTGTTTGAGAAAAGTCGTGTTCAGGATTCATCATCAAGGGAAGTTGAAAGTGTAGGATAGATATCAAGTTCTCGTACTGAGAACAATCTAGTGAAATTCTCATCCATCTATAAATACCTGTGATGCATGCCCAAATGGAGCAGTTACCAGTGGTTGACTGGGGTCATCCCTATCTGCTTGAACGTTGTCCTAAATGGTTTTTGAAGTATAAATAAATGCACTAGTCACATCAATGACAAAGCAAAAGGTTAATGAAAATAACTGACAAAAAATGTGAAGTGCATATACAGGCATGTAAACTAATTAAAACTTTGTTCCAGTTAACCTTAGAATAGACACAGAGATTTTAACCCAGGGCGACTTGATCAGATTTTAGCACACTGAATAAAGGCACGTCCATGTACAATCAATGTAGGCTCAAAGCTTTTCTTAGTTACAATAGTCAAACATCAAAACATACACCTGGGTTTTTGAACGGTAAAACAGTAAGCTAATATTATGATATACAACTTTGAAAAAAAAAAAAATAGAATATTCTCCTTTCACTAGCAATTAATTAAATAAAAAGAAATCTAAAAACAACACCATGCCTTGAAACTTTCCCTGCCCCAGCTTCTGAATGATTGAAAAATTAATCTGACAAAATAATATCGCAGCAGCATAAAGGATGGTAATGGATTTAAAAAAAAAAGGTCAATTTTTAGAGTATATTATCATTATTGCACCTCTTTTCATGATATGACACAGTTCAGTAATTGCCTCTATCTTTTAGATGTCAAATAAAATTCCATGAGAAACCAGTATTCTTTTCTGATTAAAAAAAGCAAGAACTATCATGAGAAAAAACTGGTATATATAAATAGAGCAACATACCAGTCCTCTAGAAAGCAAGGCAGATATTAGAAAAAGCAATGCTCCCATACGACTACGGAAAGCAGGGAGCATTGCTTGAAGCTTCTGAAATGCACTTGAGCGCGAAGTGTATGTGTGTACTCTCAGTACCTTCCGCAAGTCTGAACCAGAATCAATTGAAAGATCTTCTAGTGCTTTTGCAATAACCTGTGTAATAAGACAGAACAATTGCAAAAAGAAGGGAAAAAAAAAGAAGCAGAATATTGCAATCAAGCCTTAAATTGTTTCCTCCCCTACATAATAGTAAGCGAATTCAAAGCATAAATAGTATAAGCAAAATCAGTAGAAGTTTCTCATAAAAGAGATCATAAAGGTGATGTACTAATTGGTTCCACTTCGTAACCCGATCAGATGTTAATAGTGTGTGGAAAAGTAACTATGTTTACCTCATCCTCTGGGCATTCAATGGACCCCTCAATGTCACCATCAAGAATATTTAGGAATGATATTACAGCTTTTTCATTACTTCCACATAGAAAGAGTATCTCATTCATACTCCTCACCAAGGCTCTGTTTAGAAGCAGAACAATTTTCAGTAATGGAAAGAGAACAGTGAGTAAAAGAAAGAGAATCAAAATCTACCAAATGAGCTAGCATTACTTTCCAGTTAATCACAGTATGTGGACTGCCAGATGATGCCTCATTCAAGAAAATACAAGATCCTGAATTGTGGTTCACAATAGTTGTGCAAAATTTTGTTTAACTTTGTATCTGTTTCAGTGTTCCCCAAAAAAAAAAAAAAAAATGGCTTAAGGTGAAATTCAAGTTGATACAAAATACCAAACTATGATGTGTGAATCAATGTTTAAAAATTATGTTATCAGATCCTGTTACGTGACAATGGTGGAAAAAGGGTGAAATTCAGGTTGATACAAAATACCAAAAAGTGAAAATAATTTTAAATATAAGCTGATAGAATAAATCAAAACAACTACTAGAAAATAAGTGTAACAGGAAAAGGCATAACAATGTTTGGATGCAATTTTTCTGAAACAATGAGATGTGAGTTTCAAAGAATTA
>CAIGRP010049746.1:0-14304 GCA_903798385.1 Fraxinus cuspidata
GGTGGGTTGCCATCCCTAGTTGGAAACATCTTTGTAGATGTACAGTCCTATGATGACAAATCTTTAATGTGTCATAAGAGACTTAACCATATTGGTAAAAGTATATTAATGATTCTTAATAAACATGGATGTTTTGGAAAAGATAACATTATAAAATTAGAGTTTTTTGAGGAGAAGCCTTCGAAACAGCCACTTATTAGATCAATAGAATCACAACTAGTGTTGTTGATTTCAAATCCTCGAATTACTTTGGTCTGGAAAGTCTCCAGATTATTCCAAACTTAAGGTATTTGGTTGTGCTACCTATTCTCATCAAAATGAAGGCAAACTTGTCCCTAATATGTGTTTTTATAAGTTATGGAAAAGAGACTAAGGGATATAGAATTTGGTTAAAAGATTAGATTAGGTTCAAAGTTATTATAAGCAAAAATGTCATCTTCAATGAAAATCATTTTCCCTGTAATGTTTCTTCAAATCAGAAATCAGTCAAGACGTCACATGTTAAAGATTCTGTCTTGGAAAATCAAGGAAATGATTTTACTAAACCTAATGATTTGATTGGGATGGAGACCACTCAATTTGAAATAAATTAAACTTAAGATGAACCTAAAAATGAATATGAATCTCAGAATACTGCTTTTACTCATTATCAATTAACCAGAGGTAGAGATAGAATGAATATATTTCTTTCTACCAGAATCAACGGTGACGAATTTGTGACCATCTAATCTGCCCTAGAATCAATTAACTCGGAGCCTAATACTTTTGAAAAAGCTAGTAAATGTCAAGAATCTAAACTGTGGATGGAAGCCATGAAGGAAGAAATGAATTTTTTGATTAAAAATAATACATGGATTCTGGTTAATAAGCTAACTATCAAAAGATTATTGACTACAAATGGGTTTATAAAGTTAAAGAGGGTGAATCTGATGCTGAATGTAAAATATATAAGTCTTTACTTGTGGCTAAATGGTTTACACAAAGAGATGGCATTGATTATAACAAAATCTTCTCACCTATTATCAAATACACTTCTATCAGAATTCTGCTTGCTCTTACTGCTCACTTCAACAAGGAATTAGACCAACTTGCAGTTAAAACATCATTTCTAAATGGTGATCTGGATGAAACCATTTAAATGAATCAGCCAAAGGGGTTTGAATTGAGCTCTAAATCTGAAAAGGTTTGTCTGTTAAAGAAGTCACTTTATGACTTGAAGCAAACACCCAGACAATGGTATAAGAAATTCAATTTATATGTTCAAGACTTGGGCTTTACTAAGAGTAGCTTTAACTCATGTTTCTTTTTCAAAGGTTCAGGAGGACCTAACTCTATCTACTATTATTATATGTTGATGATATACTTCTTGCTTGCCAAGATAAATCTGAAATTGATTTTATTAAATCAAAACTTAAAACTGAATTTGAAATGAAAGCTCTATGACAAAGCTAAAAGAATTTTAGGTATAGAAATAAATAGAGAAATAATTGTGTCCTTTATGTAAATCAACGCTCTTATGTGAATAAAGTGCTTGAAAATTTTTCTATGTTTGAATGCAAACCTGTTACATTGCTTATTGCAAATCATTTTAAACTGTCAAATAAGCAATCTCCTAAAACTAATGAAGAGTTTGATAGAATAAGTAAAATACCTTATGCAAATGTTGTTTGTTCTATTATGTATCTTAAGATTTGTACTAGACCTAATTTAGCTCATGGTATAAGTATCTTAAGTAGATTTATGACCAATTCAGGTGAAACACATTGGTTAGCAATAAATTGGATGTTAAGATATTTAAATGGCTCATCTAATATAGGTTTAAAATTTCAAAGGTGTAATGAAGGTGTAATTTTGAAAGGCAACACTAACTATAATTTTGTAGGTGACTTAGATAAAAGAAGATCAATTTTTTCTTACATTTTTACTCTTCTTGCTGGGTGTATCGGTTGGAAGTCCCAACTATAAAAACTTGTAGCTTTATCTTCTAGTGAAACTGAATGTATTGTAGCTTGTGATGCTGCTAAGGAAGGACTTTGGTTAGAGGCTTTATTAGAAGAAATTGGTTTTATAAATGAAATAGTTAGAATTTAAAATAATAATCAAAGTGTCAAGCATTTGAGTAGAAACCCTGTTTATCATGACATAACTAAACATGTTGATATCAAGTTCCATTTTGTTAGAAACATGGTTGAAAAGGGCTTGATTAATCCGGTGAAAATTCCAACTTAGTTTAACCCCTTTGATATTGGTACCAAGGTTTTACCTTTGAATAAATTCTGAAATTGTTTGAAAAATCTAAATATTTCTTGAAGGTAATGTATTTAGAATATTCAATTTGCTGTTTTTGTTTAGAATTGAAACTAGCTTTAATTTTTTTGCTTTTCACAGGTTGTTTAGAGCAAGTGAAACAAGCTAGTATCATTTGATTCACGAATAAGCCTAGAATAGTTCAGCAAGGTGGAGAATGTTATGTCAATTGAGCTAGCCGATTGGGTTCAATACTGTTTAAATCGGGTTCTGATCCAATTGCCTAAAATCATGTACGATGAAAACACATCTTTATCAATATTGGTTCTAATTTATCTTGGCCTTACACTTGGCCTCTTTGTGGCTGTTAATCTCAATCTGAATAGTTGAGCATATATGCCTCCCAAGCGTCATTATCTTGGACGAGTTATGTTGGGTTGTGATTTAGGATTTTCTTCGTTTTCTCTCTGTGTGATTCTGGATCCTTCCTTCTTCGTGATCAATCTCTATAAATCTTTTAGTGAGATGGATTTAGTTGTATTTAGTGTGCAATCTGGGAAATTATAAATGATCGTATTCTTGGTATAATATTTAGAGAAGTCAGAGGAAACTTAAGTGAAGAATCTGATTTCTTCACACATTCAATAACTGTTCTTGGCGTTTTTAGTGAATTCGAGCGATATCTACATGATATTTGCTCAACATGGTTATTAGGCCATTTGGCTAAACACAAGGACTCTTAAGGGATGAAAAATCTTTGTGTTGATCTCTTATTTTCTGGGATTTTACGTTTTTGCAATTTTAAGTTTTTAGAAACCGTTTTTGTTTGATGATTCTAAAACCAACATTTCACCTATACAAAATTTCACTCGAACATCTTTGAGGCAGGAAATTTGAGATATCTGCTAAAGAGTGTCTAGAAATGCATTTCTTTTTTTTTTCTTTTTTTTTGTTGATTTATTATTTGCTTTGATTTGTTTTCTTCGAAGATTAGCGAAATTATAATTTTGAAGAATATTTTACTTGGCACTCAAAGATTTTTTTTAGGTTATACATATTACACCACAATTTTTTTATAAGTGCATCACATTTAATTGGATAAATATCCATATTATTTACTCATTATTGCACTTATGTTCACAGCTTTTTTACATTACAATCTTATCTTCAATCTTCTATTAATTAACATATTTCGAATAAAAAAATTTGTTAAAAGAGAGTAAAAGATTTATTTGTCTTTCATATTTTTAAATAAAAAGTAAATACAAAATTATGACTAAATATTTCTCTCTCAATTTTAGACGAAAATCATCACTAGGAACAACATATTAAATAATCAAAAGTTAATGATAAAAATGCAATTAACAAAAATAAATAAATAAAGACATAAATGAAATAATGGCTAAGGACCTTTATTGCAATTAATATATGGTGCGAATATAACCATTATATTTTGTTTCACCATTTAGCCATATTTGGCTCATGTTTATAAACACTCAAGTCATTTTTTATGCACACATTTCAAAAGATCTACAATTACTACTATTTATCCACAACTCATTTATATTTATTTATAATTTAAACTTGATAATGTCAATTATTTCCTAGGCCCCACCTGTGTAATATGGGTCTATGACCTCCACTAGATATCACGCCATGAGGTGACCCCTAGGACTACCTAGAGTCAGGCACCCTATCTCATTAGCCAACCTCAAAACCATCCAGGTCCATATATTGGGTCCTCAGTCTCTACTAGTATAGCCTCGGGGCATAGTGTCCTTATAATGGCATAGGGAGTGCTGCTACAATTTTCTAGTGGACTTATAGCATGCCAACTCTTCCGTGTTCTAAACATACTAGGAGTCACTGGCCATCATTAATCCAATCATATCTAGTCATTCTAGTGATATACATGCGTCTGAATTCTCATGTGATTACACCTCGTCAAGTTCTATATATACTCGACACTATTCATTATTCAAGCAAGCATTTTATTATTCAGTTTATAGCATATACATTTACTTCTCATATGTTTCTGTTTGTGCTCATCTCTCGTGCATTCTTAGATTGAGATCGGGAATCTTCCAGTACGATATAGTAGCAAAATAATTTATAAAACACTTCCCATAAATACTTACTTGGAGTATCTTGAAAATTTTGCAAAATGTACCTCATTCTTCTCGGACTGCCCATTTTGTGGTCAAAAGCTCTCGCAACTAACAAAGCCTAATGGTATGGGCTTCCATTATCTGTAAAAAATGAATAGGATTAATATTCTGGCTCATGGCATGTACAAAGTATATATTCTGGTGTCCCTCTAGCATCACGTGCCCAAATTAGTTGAAGAAAAAGATATAAATTGGGTTGATAAAGAAAATTGAGTGATTCACCAAATAATATATTAATGATACGTTTGTGACGATATATTGGATAATGTAATGTACAAGATTAATAAGAAAAAATATTAAAATCTTGTAAGTTATGGCTTATAGAGAACAACTCTAAGAGAAACGGTAGACTTTGTTTAACGAGGGCACAACTAACATGTGTAACATTCTGTTCGGGAGTAGAAGAGGTCGAACAAAGGATCTACATTAATCAGATGATGTTGCTAAGTATTACATACCAACTAATAGATTAATTATATGGTAGATACACAATGCTTAAAATTTCACGACAAATAAATCAAAATGAAAAAAAAAAAATTAGAAGAAGAAAATTATCAGCAAAATTTCGATAAATGAATGTTTGATAAATTAATAATCTTGCTTAAAAAATAAAATTCTTTGGTCCTGACTTAGGTTAATGTACTAAATTTAAACCACGCTAAATGTATAAGATAATAATTTTTTTAAAAGTTCCTTTAAAGCTCAACGAATATATAAAATAATAACTGCTTAAATTCATAAAAGTTCATACAAATCAACAAACTTTTAATTTTACGACATTTTTTTTCAAACATTCCGTTTTCTCTTTAATGTATGTATATGTATATATATATTTTTTTTTTGTGTTTACAAACTAAAATTTAAATTTCACCACATTCAATTTTTTTAAAAAAAAATTTCCTACATGTACTATGGTAAAATATAATAAAAATATAAAATACTCTATAAAGTATTGTATCCATTTACCGATTAATTAATAAATTATTCGTTTAATGTATGTACTAAATTAATAATCTCGTTAAATGCTTAAGATAATTTTTTATTTTTTTAGTTCCCTTAAAGCTCAACAAATATAGAAAATAATAACTGCTTAAATTCACAAAAATTCATACAAAATAACAAACTTTTAATATGATGGTATATTTTCAATTCGCCTCTTTTTCAAAATATGCATATAAAGTCTTTTGTTTTTCTTTGCACCCAAGCCAAATTCAACTTATCTCTAATTTTTTGCATTGCACATACATTTGGCATATTTTTTTTTTCATTTTTTCATATTTTTTATTTTGTACAAAGTGATTATTTTTTGCAATGCTCATACTACATTTGGCATGTTGAAGCAAGTGCATGTACATTAATGCATACTCTTTAATATATGTGTATATATATTTTTTGTGTGCTTACAGTTGATTTTCACTGCATTCATTTTTAAAAAAAATAAAAAATAAAAAATCCTATATGTACTATGATAAAGTACAATAGAAATTATAAAATATAAACTACTCTGTAAATTAATAAATATACATTTATCGATTAATCAATAAATTAATAACACTCAAAATAATATTTTTTTGTCAACTCAAACGTTATCGTTTTTTAAAAGTTCTACTGTGTGTAATTTGGAAAAAGAAAGTAAGCCTGGTACTACAGATCAGTGGAGGACCTGGCTAGTTACTGGTAGCCTTATTCGTTATAAATCGCATGAAGCACACAAAACAAGGTTGATCCCCTCACTAAAATTTTGTTAAAGTAACGTTGTACTTAGTGTTGGCAACGGGGCGGGTTCGGGGTGGAGCATCCCCGCCCGACCCCGCCCCGCCCGTTGTATTTAGTGTTGGCAACAGGGCGGGTTCGGGGTGGAGCATCCTTGTCCCGCCCCGCCTTAGTCGGGGCAGGGCAAGGCGGGTTCAGGGCGCATTTCCCCCTCCGTTTAAAAAAAATTCTTTTATATAATTTATTATTATTTTTTTATTCTTGGCGGGCGGGCGGGGCCGGGCCGGGCGGGAAAAATTGTTATCCCTAGTTGTACTTATAATAAATATTGTAGTCACATCACTAACAAATTAACTTGTTAAATGAATAATTAGTTCAACATCAACGTGGTATTAAAATTAACAATTGTGTCCAAAAATCAAATCTAAAAGTGTAAGGAACTTGATGAACGACTTAGGGCGTGTTCTCTTTACATTTTCAAACCATTTTTTATTTTCGATTTTTTAAAACAGTGAAAACGGGTTGTCTTTCCTATTTTCGAAAAAGCGTTTTTGAAAACAAGTTTAAAATTTACAAAGAAAACCCAAAACGAGATATATTTTGGTGTTTTCAGTTATAACTTGGCAAAATTTTCAAAACGCATTTTCGTTATTTTCAATTACTATCACCACCAACCATCACCATTGCCACCTGCAAAATACCACCAACTATCGTCGCCGCCGCCCCCGCTCCAACATCACCCCAACCACCACCATCGCCACCTGCAAAATACCACCAACGATCGCCGTCGCCTCCACTCCAACATCACCCCAACCACCACCATCGTCGAAACGACCACCACAGCCATAACATCACCCCAACCAACACCAACGTCACTAGAACCACCACCACAAAAATCGCCACCACACAATACACCACCACTACACAACCGCCTGATCACCAACCACAGCCGCCACCACAAAAATCGCCACCACACGGAGCCACCACCATCATCACCAACCACAGCCGCCGCCACCATCACAAATTTTCAGTTTTCAACCATAAGTTCACCTATAAAATCAGCGAGCTATGGTTGAAATTAGGCTTGANACCACCACTACACAACCGCCTGATCACCAACCACAGCCGCCACCACAAAAATCGCCACCACACGGAGCCACCACCATCATCACCAACCACAGCCGCCGCCACCATCACAAATTTTCAGTTTTCAACCATAAGTTCACCTATAAAATCAGCGAGCTATGGTTGAAATTAGGCTTGACCCACGGTTGGATTAGGTGCGCCAGAGGGAGAGAAAGGTGACTCGTGTGGTCCGCGACTATGGGTTGAACGGACATTGCCGAAATCACAAATTTCTTCGGACTACACGAAACGGGATCGCAACCCTTATTTCGATTAAATGTTGTTTAGACTAAATTGAGGGCTGTTTCTGACTCGCCCGAAAGTGGGCAGTCGACCGGTGATCGTTCGCGATGAAGACAGTGACCGAAGGATGGGGTTCCGACAGGTTATAGAGAGGAGGGAAGAAGAGAGAGAGAGAGACGAGTTAGAAAATTCTGGGGAGAAAGTAAATGCAATTTAGGATTTTTTAATTTTTCAAAACAATTTTTAAAAATAGTAAAAAGAATACGTTTTCAATAATTTCAAAATGGACATTCAAAACGCAAAACCCAAAATAAATTCAAAACTAAAACCATAAAACTGTAACACGAAAATAATAACCTCTTAACCTTTTAGAGCTTGCTCCTTAAATATAATAAAGAACATTATATTAAGTTACTGAACCTTTTTTTAACGGTTTAATCGTGTCTTACTCAAATTTTGACACTTTAAAAGTATAATAACGTGTCAAAATTTGATTGGTCACGCAATCAAGAGAGTTTGGAGACGTGAACAAAATTTTTAAATAGCTACAGGTTTAATTCATTTGACCTTTCTTTATAAAAAAAAGCATAATTTTATGACATGAGAAGATAAAAAAGAGGAAACTTCTTGCCTGGTAAATTTAGACGGTTAAATAGTCCAAAGGATAAAGCTGGTTGTCCAAGGATTAAATCCCGAGTCAAATAGCATGGTTCCAGTCCAAACTAGCTTGACCTCAGTAGAAAATTTACAAGGTCCACATTAGACTAGCAACCTCTTTCAACTTATTATCGAATTTAAACACTCACACTATTACCATTAAAACAAGTAAATTAATTAATTATAAGTAAACTTTTTAAGCTCAGTCAAACACGCAAGGAAGAAAAAAAAGTTAGGTTTTCCTGTACAAAACAAAAAGGGAAGGTAAAAAAAAAGTGGAAGTTCTTTTCTGGCAGCAAGATGATGAAAAATAAGATAAAGTAAAACACGCGTGACCATAATCCAAACAAACCCTAATAATGAAAGCAAAGAAAACGACCAAAAGGAATGAAAGAAATAATAGAAAAAGTCGCACCAAACCCTAAACATCCAATCCCACTACCGAAAGATTTCTCTTGACTGCATATCCACCCCCACCATGCAACCGGACAATTCGCCGGAAAATTCAGCTTTTCATCAAGTTCCTGACGGAAATGGCTTCATTTACGGATTTCCGTCAATGGAGAGTTACTGTAGTTCGTCGTTTTACCCCATGGAGGTGCCGGAATTTATGCATGCTCCAGCTGAAGTAAGAGCTCTAACTGCATCGGAGAATCATAAAGAAGCTGAGAGGAAACGTCGAGAGAGAATCAACTATCATCTTGATAGGCTTAGGACCCTTCTTCTTTGCAATTCTAAAGTAAGTTTAAGACTTTAATCTTTCTCTCACACAAACTACTGTTTTGGGGTAGGAAAAAAACAGGATTTACTTCAAGTTTCGACAAATTTTTATCTTTTATCTGATGTTTTATAATTCTTGATCGAGCATAAAGATATTTTTTTTAGAGGGTATGGTTGTCAAGACAGAAACGTTTTGCCCCCTCGGCCCTCTCTATTAAATACTCAGATATCATGGTGCACTTTGAAAATTCAAAATATGCTTATGATGATGGTGACCTGAAAAAGAAATAAAGAATCAAAAAGTTTTGATTCTTTATCACTAGGGTTCATATCATTCATGGGTTAATTGGGAAAGTCGTTTCATTTTTCACTGCATTTTCTCATGTCATTTCTCCACTAATCAGATTTCTATAGTTGTAATTATAAAGAATATTTTTATAGTTATAGTTCTAAATAAAGTATTTCTAATAGTTACAGAACATTTATAAAAGTTAATATTTACCTTGAAGAATTTCTGTCAACTATACTTTAAAAAAAAAAAAAGAAAAAAAAACTGTAATTGAAATATGTATTATTCGTTTTGTCGTGAATTATTGCAGACAGATAAAGCTTCACTTCTTGCAAAGGTGGTTGAACGAGTGAGGGAATTGAAGCAGCAGACATCAGAAATAATTCGATATGATCAAACTTTCCCTTCTGAGACTGATGAAATCACAGTAATCCAAAATGAATACAATTCTGCTGATGGAAAATCTCTGATCAAGGCTTCTCTTTGCTGTGAGGACCGGATCAATCTCTTACCCGACCTTATCGAGTTATTAAAGTCGTTGCCTTTGAGCCCTTTAAAGGCAGAAATTGTAACATTGGGAGGAAGAATCAGAAATGTGCTAGTATTGGCTAGTGATAAAGATCAGACTGATGAATCCGTTGTGTTATTGAGAGATGCACTGAAAAGCCTAATACTACGTTCAGGTTATGGATCCGGGGAAGGTTCGAAAAGACGAAGAATACTTGGCCAAAGAATCATAAGCTAGGGTAAGATTAAGATGGAAAATAAATTTACCCTTTTTTTTTTTTTCTCTTGAATCTTGCTTGCAAATTTTAATGCAGTTTAAGTTGATAGCTTTCTTGTATTTGTGTTCTTGTTTCTATGATACTTTTCCTTAATTATGTAAAAGTTTGTCTTGGATAAACAAAATATAAGAATTTATGTTTGTTTTCAAGAGTTTTGTGTTCTAAGCGTCTCATTAACCTGTTTGGTCTAGATAAAAATAAGATTTTCAGAAAATTTTAATAAAAGGTAATGAAATATGTAATTAAAAAATTATACAGCTCATAAAATATGTGGATAAAATTACTTGTTAAATTTTATTTAGATTTTACTCTAATTTTGTAACGGGAGTAAGCCCTATTTGGTGGGGATTAAAATTATATTTTTAATAAATTTTGATAGAAGTTGATGAAATGTATTGTTGAAAAGTTGTGGGATTCATAAAATATGTTGCTAAGATTAATCGTTGACTTTGAATTAGATTAAAATATAGATTTTAAGTGGTACCAAACAGGGGCTAAGTGGGGTACCTGGGTTTGAAATGGATATGTGTACTATTGTTTTATATAAATTGAGGGCATATGTAACAAATAAAATTCATTTATATGGACACATGATTTATATAACTGATCTTTATAGCACGCCTCAACAACCTATGAAATATTTTGCACATTCTTAACTTACAACAGTCTCAAGTTATAACTCTCAAATTAGTTAAAAACGAAAATACTTAAATTGCATAATTAGAGTGCATTAAAAGAATTTTAGCATAATTAGAGCTTGTTTGGGAGGTTTTCATAATAAGTTTAAATTATAAACAAATAGAAATTGGGGATGGATCCCGGCATGATGATGCAATTGAGAAGATATGATATGATAAGACCAATTAAATATATAGTTATAAGATCTAGTCAATTGACTTTATCACTTAGAGGGTGTTTTGGTGGAGATTAAAATTAGATTTTTAGTAGATTTTAATAGAAATTTTTTAAATGTGTGGTCGAAAAGTTGTGGGACCCATAAAAGATGTGGTTAATATTGATTGTTTGACTTTGACTTGTATTAAAATCAGATTTTAATCCGAACCAAACAAGAGCTTAATGTTATAATAGTAATACTCTATGGTGAATCTAATGGACTCTTTCTTTGGGCCAATTGAGCCCGTTAGCGAGAAGGTTCCGCCTTGGCACATTATGCCCAACTTGGAATGCGTAGAGAACGTAAAAAGGAATGTTTATCCCATTGATAATAAAATTGAAGAGAAAAATAGTCAATCACTACATGTAATTTCCTCTTAACTTTTAGTCCGATCCTAGAACCTCCTCTGACCGTACTTGATTGATTGTTAAAAAAATAAAATATAAAATAAAGGGATAAGTTCAAAACTAAACTAGAAAAAAAAAACTATTTTACAAAATATGCATAATTATTATTATTGCAAGAAGGAATTTACAGTTTTTCAATACTTTTTGTTGCACTTTCTATAACACATACTACAAAAATATAAAACATGTAATACGATGTTATAATTTTTCGTTATACTTGTAACAGGCGTGTATTATATCTTGTTATGCTCGTTTTAGACAAGTAACACAATTTGTTACGTATATTCTACGGATTTACACCATTCAATCCACCGTATGTTTCTTCAAACTATCGGATTTACGCCACCATTGGCAACCACCATTACCTCCATCCCCACTACCACAACCCCGCATTATCACACAATCCCATCGCCATAAAAAATCACCACAAAAAATCATCCATCATCAAAAAGTCGGCATTACTACCACCATCATCGCCACCCCCATCCCACAATCACAAAAGCACAAAAAAAGTCACCATCGCAACCCTTCCCACCACATCATCATCACTAGCCCATTTTGCCATCACCAACATTCGATTGTAAAACCATTACACCACCGCTACCAACAATAAATTAGTCATTATAATAATAAGAAAAAAAAACAGTAATAACATTTATCAAACATAAATAAATAAATAATCAATGAAATATCTCTAGTTGGAAGGACCGTTATAAATACAAATTGTGAACAAATGAATAATATTTTTTTTTATTCCTCAAAATGAGAGGATAAAAGGTGAATTGAATATTTATAAATTATTTATAAACATGAGTCAAACGTATTCAATTCTTTTTAAATTTAAAAGAAAAAGAAGAGTAAAATTATAAAAATTACTTAGCCTATGTTTGGATTCCATTAAAATGAGATTTTAGAAGAAAAAATGTGTTTTAGAATAATGATTTTTTGAAGGGTATGTGATAAAAAAAATAAGAAATTTTTTTGAATTTCTTTATAATATTATTTTAGGAAAGAATATTTGATGATTTATATAGAAATATATTATCGAAAAAATGGAGCTTAAACTCGTGGCTGCGATTGTTTCATACGGGACGGGACGGGACCATCGATATCTCGGTTTATGGCTGCGGCCACGTGGGACGACAGGCGGCTGTAGGATTGAGTCAATCGAGCCGACAAATGGCGTCACGCATTGAAGAATTTGTCGGGGTTGTGCGCTGCTTCTTAGCACAATTATTGCCAAACTTTTACTTTTACTGCTCTGACAGATTTACCATGCCTGTCCCATTGGATTCTTTATAAATAATAAAATATTTTCCAATAATTAATTTTTATTTATATGAAATTTGAACTTTATTTTAAATTTGCTCAAAGTATTTTTTTTTTTAAGCCCATGATTTATGATCACTATAAAGAGAAATTGAGAGAAAATATTTTGAATAGTGATTCTTTTTTGAAGAATGAGTAGTTAAAAAGTTAAAAAAAAATTCGATTTATGAGCATAATATTTTATTATATAAATATATGATTGAAAATGAGTATAAGAAATAAAAAATTTAAAAAGAGGTTCTTAATCAATTTTTTGAAATTTTACAAATTTATTCATTATCATTGTGTTTCTCTATAAATAATTCTAAATTTGTATTACTAAGAGCATTTTCAAGAGATCTTTTTTTTTTTTTATTCTATCATTTGGAGAGTATCTATAAATTTAGAGGGTCAAAATTTTGAATTATTTCAACAAACTCTTTATATAACACTCAATTTTACTTCTCACAAAAAAAAATTTATTATTATCTTTATCTTTTATTTTAACTAGCTATTTTTTAAATTATTTTATTGTTTTCCTACAATGAAAATTGAAAAACTGTGAATACATTTAATTTTAGAGAATGAGTAATTTGGAGAGTCAAACTCACTCTCTAAATTAAAATGTTAATTTAAAAATTCTCTTGGAGCATGATCTTAATAAAATATTTTGCAAATAAATTCATAATATTTCCTACATTTTTAATCAATCATTCTCCTAAAATAAAAATAAAAAGAATCATTTTCACTTCATAAAATATCTAATATACCGTTGAGTTATGTTCATTTTAGTGCCTGAGTTTATTTTGATCTCGATCTCTCCCTTTATTTTTCAGTCGATTCATAAATTGGATTTTTTGTTGTCTTGTGAAAGAAATTTAACCTTAAATTGACTTTGATTTACTTGATCCGACTTTTGAGAACTTAACTTTTTGCACACAAACTCTTCTAGTCGCTCATCGACCAACTATTGTATTTTTTTTTTTAACTAAAACCGACTACGTGTACTATTTTTATCCCTCAACAAATGTGACTAGTGAAACTCCCATATAGGGATGACAAAAAAGCTCATCGGCTCGGAAAAAGCTCGAGCAGGGCTCTGGTTGGCCGAGCCGAGGCTTGGGCCGAGCCCCATTTTGGGGCAACGGCTCGGGCTCGTCACCGGCCCATGACTAAGTAATATATAAAAAAAATTAATTTTTTTAAAGTTTAAATGTATTTTTTATATATTAATATTTAGTTATTATTTATAACACGTATAAATTACAAAAATTTTAAATACATTATAAAAAATTATAGATTTATAAAATAATATATAAAAAATTAAAATTAAAATTTTTAAAGTTTAAATGTATTTTTTTATATATTAATATTTAGTTATTATTTATAAGACGTATAAATTGCACAAATTTTAAATACATTATAAAAAATTATAAATTTATAACAAATATTAAAAAAATACGAGCCAGCTCGGCTCGGGCCCGGCTCGGCCCGCTAAAGCTCGAGCCTAAAGTTCAGGTCGAGCCTTATTTTTTTGGTCGAGCCCTTGCTCGACTCGACTCGAGCCTAAATAGCGAGCATGTGCTTTGAATTTCGGCTCGTGGCTCGGCTCGACTCGTTGACATGGCTACTCGCATGCATTGTTAATGGTCAGCTGGATGGATACTGGGAATGAAAATGTCTGGATTAAAAAATTAGGGACCCATTTTTTACTAACTGAACAGGTTGGGGACTAATACTGCAGTTT
>CAIGRP010049765.1:0-14379 GCA_903798385.1 Fraxinus cuspidata
GAAAAAGAAAAGGGAAATTGCACCCGAGGTTCCTCATTCATCGTCTTTAATCTTTCTAGATTGTAGCATCTAGCTCTTAATAGACGTTTTTTTATATTTATATTACTGTTTAAAAGTGATCCAAAACCACTATTTGTCTATTTCAGCAAATAAGATAAGTAAATAAAAAGACTAGAAAAATAGTTTCTCTCCCTCCTTATTCCCTTAACACCACCTCTATCTTAACCGTCACCATCCTAATTTTTTTTTATGACTTTTCCTCTCGTGCTCGATTAATATCGACCTTCAATCCCTTCGTCCCATCTTGGTCTATCGTCTCCACTCCCTTCTAGTTTCAGCCCTTCTCTTTGCCTGGATTGCATAGTTTGGAATCAAAATAAGCTCTTGTTCGGTGGTCATTATTTTTAAAAAAATAATATTTTGAATAATAATTTTTAAAAAAATGTATGAGAAAATATTAAATTTACGCGCAGAATACTTTATTGTGTGAGTGTATAGTGGAAAATGAGTATATTATAAAAAGAGTTTGAAAATAATGATTGTCAAACTAAAATGACAATCACGTGATTTGGTTTCAACGAGTTGAGTTGTAACGCTTATACTAGAAGTCATTGGATAACAAGTGAAGAAAATATTTGAGATCCACTTTTTTTTTGACAAAAATGTATTTTGAAATAGTGATTTGATAGAGAATGTGTGGTTAAAAAATAAAGAAAATTTTTGAATTTATATATATTATTATTTTTTAAAAAAATATGTGACGAAAATAAAAGAGCAAAAAATATATTTTGAAAATAATAAAAACTAAGCAAGGGGCCAACTATTATTATAACATAGCATAGGGGGGCACATGGGGATTTAGAGAGCTCTCCAAAATAAATAGGTAAAATATCACTGGAGGTCCCCCAACCTTTGGCTCTTATTGCATCTCGGTATATAACCTTTAAAAATAAGCATTTACATCCCTAACATCTTTCATATTTCGAGTGAGTACTCCCATATGTACCAAAGTAAATTGGGATGGTCCTTATTCTTTGTTTGTGTCTTTTTGTTGACTCGGAATTTAGATTAAACCCATTTTTCCAACAAAAGGTTGACATTTTAACATCTCTTCCAATGGACGGTGCGTCAAATTTGAAAAATCTAGAATTTAAATACCCTTTTTTCAAATGTTTGGGACTACTATTTAAATACCCTTTTTAAGCCATGTTTGGTAACCATTAAAATTTTCATTTTCATTATTCTGCTCATTTTCAATCACACATTCTTCCATAAAATAATATTTTACATCACATCAATAACTTTTTCTTCTTTTTCAACCACAAATTCTCCATTAATCTACTATTTCAGAATACATTTTTTTCAAAATAATGTGGATCAAACACATCTAAGTGTATTTTTCCAAATAAATGTAGAATTTTGTGAATTTATCAAAGAAAAAAAAAGGAAAAGGAAAAAAAGAAAAAGAAAAAGTCAGACATTTGATTTGCTGTCATCGAATATTATTTTGCCCAAACTGGCATAATCCATCCAACGAATTTATGTGCCTGGCTGCACAAAATTATATATTTTGTTCAAAAGATTTGTTCAAAATTTATAAAAGTAATTAACTTTGTGTTATTTGACAAAAGTACAAAAAATAGTAAAAAAATATTATAACATTTTAAATAAACAAATCAAACTCTGATAATACGAGCCCGAATAATTGAAAATTTTGAGTAAATAAATAGAAATAATAGTTTTTCATGTAAATTCAAAATAAGAACATTCATGATATAGAAGTGGAGAAAAAAAACATAATCGTAATTAAGTTAATAAAAAAATAAATTATAGTATTTTGTAAAACTTTTTTTAGTAAATACTAAATAGTCATGCATCCAAAGATTTTTACTGAGATTTGTGCATTAAAAGGAAAACGGCTTTTTTTTTTTTTTTTGTAATTGAAAAATAATTAATGGTTTAGGTTCGAAAAATAATGTTAACGGTTAAGGATGGTGTTTTGCCAACTTATCTGTCGAAAAGTTAGATTGTGCATCTCATTGACGAAAATTTAATGATAAAATTAATAGAATTATGTAAAAAGAATGAAATGCAAATGGAACATAAAATTGGGGAGTCCAATTTAAAAGCTGTGGCGAATTTTTCTAAAACACAAGTTAGGAAAATAAGATTGTTGCCCGGAAGGATTTGAACATTTGCCAACCTAGCCCTTGTTTGAGCTCCATTTTGAGAGAAAAAATGTATTTTAGAATAGTGATTTTTGGAGAGTGTATGTTGAAAATGGAAAAAAAAATTCGATTTATGCGTAATATTATTTTATTAGAGAATGTATGGTTGCAAATGAGTTTTGAAAAAATGATTTTTTGGGGGCTAAAAAGAAATTAAAAAAAAATGTTATTACAAGTTTGCAAATGTGTTCCAAGTAATTACCTACATTATTTATTTTTGTTTTCTTTTGTTATCATATATAAAAAAATCAAAAAAGAAAATTCGGGGAACTTTCGGTCCGGACCCCTTGGCACTGCCCCTACGTGAAGTTAATCATAAAACTTTCACAAGAATAGAATATATGAATTTTTAATATGTATCAAAATGGAAATATAGATGACATATTTTAGAACTACTATATATTTTATTTCCTTTTTTTTCTCTCTTTAAAACAAAACTATTTAATTCGCATACTCATTTTCAAACACACATTCACACAATAAATATTTTGAACTTAAAATTAAAAAAAATCATGATTTTTAATCACAGATTCTCTAAAAAATCATTATTTATAACTACATTTTTTTTTTCTCAATATGGAAAATTTGGAAACTGATTTGCACACTTATAGAACTTAAGAAGGATTAATCTTGGATAATTATCGAGATTCGAGGACCAATGTGCAAGCTTTTGGAGTTACATGAGCAACCTTGAAGACTTGGACAATAAATGACCAAACCCGTACAAGAAATGTGAAGTAGGGGCCAAAAAATAAAAGAAGAAAGACAGGGTTGCTGACCACGATTCGCCATAGCGGTCAACCAGCAGTCATTGAAGATGGCGGCTACGGTGGTGACCGCGGGTTTCAAAATCGTCATTTTTTTCAGCTATTGTTTTTGTTGGTGCATTTTGGTCTTTTTTGCACATGATTTTCTAGATGATTTAGGCAATACACAAAGACCTAATTAGATCAAACGAGGATAAAAACTCTAGAAGAGAATAGAGAATTAAAGAGATCAGGGGAGGATCCAACCATCCAGAAGTCGAGTAAACTAAGGCGGTCGTTGACTTTTTACGATTGCAATAACAAAATTATTTATTAATATTTAATTAAATAATATTAAAAAATACATATTAATATATAATAATACTAATTAGACTCCTCATTTATGGGATAAATAATAAGAGATAGGTAATATAGACTTTTTTGCATCTCGATTCAAAATAAATTCATCGTTGAAAATTCAACAATCCAAAATAACAAGAAAAATACATTTTTTGAATTATATACGTATGATCAAGTTTCAAGTTTTTACGAATTTAAACGGAAAAAAGTGAAAATTATACGTAAAATATGATTAAATGGTAAATACAAATTCTGAACTTAAGCGAAACTTATGCAAAATTCTTAAAACAACAATTTTTAGAACTTTTTTTTAAAAAAAATATTTTTCAGACTCCTAAAAGAATAAAGAGCATTACTTAAATTGTCTAAATTTAAATTTTACAAAATAAATTAATAAAATATAACAATAAAAGTATATATTATGCATAGTTATCATACCTGATCCGGTTGTTAATTGAAAAAATCATCGAATTAGTGGTTCAATCGTTGGGTCATCGAATTTTAATTAAAAAATAATTTTTAAAACAAAAACTCTGTTAGTTTGGTATACCAATATTTCTTAATTAGTTTACTAATTTACAAATGTCATAATGGTCAAGCTTTTAACCATCACATTTTTAGTATAGGGTTCGAAACTTATCTATTGCAAATGTATTACGAAACTTTTCTTTCAGCCAATTTGATAGCTAAAAAAAATTTAAAACAAGGTTTGAATCTTATCTATTGCAAATGTAGCATTTGTTTGACACACATTTTTTAAAAATACATTCTTTCAAAACTCATTTTCGACAACACATTCTTCAATAAAATAATATTTTCAATCACATTAACAACTTTTCCTTACTTTTTAATCACATATTTTTCAGCATATCACTACTTAAAATATATTATTTTCTAAATAATATTCATCAAACACACTCGTATTATAAAACATTTCTCTCAGCCAATTTGATAGCTAAAAAATATTAAAACAAGGAAGGAAGGAAGGAAAGAAGGTTCTTGGGAACAAACATTGTACCTATCACATAGAAAGTTGGTGCTCTACCAAGTTGCTTTAAAGTTTCGAAGGTAGATTTTTGGTGCAAGACATTAATTTTTGTTTTTTCCTTTTAGCTCAACAATGTATTCATTACCATTTTATGATTCTTTTTCTTTTACGATAAGTAACTAAATCATTAGTTGGGACTAACGATGTAAGCTATGGTCGAGCATTTAATTTCAATTCTCAAGCTTCGAATTGTTTATTGATTCATTATTGATTTTACTTCTTTTCTAAATGCATAAATTACATGATCACTTGTTCAAGATTTGTGAATCGTAAGTGGTGAGTTAAAAATTTAGACCATATAATAAAATTCGACAATTGGGTAAAAGATTGAGATATAATTTTGCTATTATACAATTTTTAATTGATTCATATTTTATTTAATGTGTTTAATTAAAACTTATTCAAATTTACATACAGATATAGTTAATTGACTTAACTAAGCTTATGTTTGTCTTTTTTTAAAACAAAACTCTTTAATTTTTATACTCATTTTTATTCATAAATTTACACAATAAAAATATTTTGCATGCGAACTCACTTACTTTTCAACTGCACATTCTCCAAAAAATTACTATTCAAACTTTATTTTTCTTTAAAATAATGGTCATAACTACGATGTAATCGTGAGTCACAACACTTCAACCATCATATTTGATCGTTTAATCAAAGTTATCCATAATTCAAAGAAAATATTTTTGTTTAATTGCTTTTAGTTTATTAGTTTTAATCAAAAACTTTGTTTTCATTGAATAAGGGGTAGGGGAATTTAAATCAATATTTTGTCAAAATAGTCTTCATAGGACGGTTATTCGGATTTTTTAGATCTACTTTACTATAGTTAATTCAACAGAATACATTTACAATTTTATACTCATCGTTGAGTTGAGCTGATAGAGTACTATGTTTGAGTAACTCGATCACTGGCCAACCTAATTGTGTAAAACTAGGGATGTCCATGGGTTGAGTTGAACCGACTCAGAAATTTTGCAGCATATGTTTCAAACCTTTCAAACTGTATCATCAAAATCCGAATCTTCTAATCAGAGAACATACATCCTAAACCTTGTAGAGAAAGAACCTTTGTATGATTTATCTTCGAAAGAATGTTAGTTGATCATAATCAAGCGTCTAACTTTTATTTTGACCAATTTTAATACATACAAAATAATTTCTTTATATTTAATTAACTGAAACAATTGGATCCACCTTCCATAAATCATACTCGAGGCGTTTATCGTAAAATATAACTTTGATTTAGGTGTTGGTGATGACTTCATAGGCTACTAAGATTGGGAAAGAAGGTTGATGGTGTGGTGCTAGAGGTGCGACGGTTGATGGTAGGGTTAGGATGTTAGGTGCTGTCTGAGGGACGACAGCGGAGTCGAGTGAATTGTATGATTGAAAATGAATTTAGAAAAAATAAAAATTATTTTTAAGAAATGGGAGCCCAAAGTTTTAATGTGTCCCATCAATTTTAAATTTTAACTAATATTATATGATACCTGGACATTAAGACTATCGTTTAACTAACATATATATCCACATCACACAACAATTCACACCACCCATCTTAAAATAATTTCTTGAAAATCATATAAATTAAAACACATTTTTACATATAAGCTATTTATTATTTATATTTTTAAGTCAACATATTTCAAATGAATATTAGATACAATTAAAATGTGGTGCGAATTTAATAACTCTACCAAAAAATTACCTATAAAAATACTTTAAAACAGAAACAAAAAAGTGATCAATTTACATTTTGACCATTCTTACATTTGAGTGAAAACGTGTGCAGTTTGAGCGACTTTAGTCCCTGCGAACACGACACTTCTCTTCGTTCCCACGAAGGTTGAAACGAGAAACAAATTGTAGCCTGTGGCAGAGGAAACATGTCTTTTGGTGCATCTCTACTCTCCACACCTTTCAAGCCTCTCAGTCCTCGAATTAGAGCTTCCGCGTCCGACGTTCCCGACTTTCTCTCTCCTAATTGGTAGCTTTCTCTCTCTACACCCCTCTATATATCTCTGTATATATATGAAGCTCTGTTTTTTTGTAAATTTGTAATGTTTAGGAAATTCCTTTTCAACCACTGTTACTCATATGGAGTCCGAAATTTTAAATTTATCCAAATGTTATATATGTATGTACCAATTAATTTCATCTCAAATAAGTAGCCTGATCCATGTAGATATCCGTGTATCAATATCTCTATGATTTTTTTATGTGCAGGAGTGTATGAGTTTTTGCGAATAATTGGCTATTTTTAATATAAAGGAAGATGATAGCAGGTGTGATGTTAGGGTTGCTTGAATTATTTCATGGGTGTTGTGTAAACAATGTTTTTGTAGCCTTAATGTAACTAAATTGTAAAGAAATTTGAATCGAAACCTGTTTTCTCACTTTTATTGCTTCATAAATCATAAACACATTGAAAATCATGGTCTTCGTGTCACGGCCAGAACTCCACCTGCAACTTCACAACCACCGTAACACAGAAATGGGATAATTGCAGCTGAGTTAGCTGAGTATGGAACCAATCAAAATAGAAAAACAAAATTGGGGAGGGTAAAATGATGAAACAAGAAGAAAATGAGGAAGGAACTGAATGGAATCACTCCAATTGATAACTGAATTTGCAGAAAAGTGACAGACCCGCACTTCTTCGTACATGGTGGTTTATGTACTCAACTTTGGAGAAAGTCGCATTTCACAAAAGAAAATAAAGAAATGTTTTTAACTAAAGCGAGACCGTTTTGATTTTGAAATTAAAACAACAACGTTTCAACTAAAGCGAGACGACACCGTTTTGATTTTGAAAATTGGTTACAGCCGTTAGTTCTCTTCTTCTTCTTTCCTTGCACTGGTTTTCTTCCTTTCCTTTGCTGTTCTTTTCCCCTTCTTTCCCCAGCAATCTCCTACATAACACTTCGGTTTTAGCATGCCTTAACTTTCAGAACGAAAAAATAGCAGCTTTCCTTGGATGCCTCTTTTCTTGGGAAGTGGTAAGTCATAGGAGAGGGGATTTATCCTCGAGAATTTTGATCCGTAGGACTTTATAATGCATGTTGTCTTCTTGCATGCATATCTTGAACTAGTTTTATAGTTCCGTTTTGGCTTAGATTGATAGTTCTTCAAATTTGGTCTGCATCAAGTTCTCTTGACATTTCATAAGTTTTTTTTCAGATCAACATATGTTTCTCTGTTTTATTTCAATGTACATTTGCAGGCTTGAGTCTCGCAGGAAAAGACCTTCTGGTCCGAGATTAAGTGTAATTTTCTAACTATAGAACTCATTCAACACTTGCTGCCATCTTTCTCTTGTACCATGTTGATTAAAATCTATATTGTAATAGTTTAGTGCTGAGGAAGCTGTGCAATACCAGCTTGATGCATTGATGTTCAATGACCAACCTCGGCCAGATTATGGGATTGAAGTCATGTATAGGGTGGGTACTTTATAATCTTCAAGCCGTTGCTTTGTATTTGTTGACTTTGATATGGTATTTTTCATCTGTTGCTATCATGATCACACTGATGTTATGTTCCATCAGTTTGCTGGATTCGATCCTTTTGAGAGATCTACCTATTTTGGGCCCTTCTTTGATTTAGGTCAGGTCAGTAAGTATTTAATATTTAGAAATTTACTTTGGCTGTTACAGTTCTCCTTCATGATTTTTGGCTGCCGCCACCTGGAAAGGTACTACTTAAACTATGAGAAAAGTGAAGTACTAGCAGAAGCACTTCGAATTTTCTCAATCATCGAAGTCCCAAATCAATGCATTGTTCCTAAATATTGACTGGTAATTTGTGCAGTTCGAACGGTTTAGGCGGATCTTCCACCATTCAGGCTACCGAGTTTTGCTAGGTCACCGGGAAAGAAAGATCTTAAGCAGTTTACTTGTGAAGGAGGTAATTGAGTTTTTTATTTGTTTATATAACAACTTACATTATCTTTCTCCTGAAGGTAAGTATACGTGAAACAGAATCGCTATAAGCAGCGAGTTTGGGTACGAGGAGCTCGACCGGAGGAAGAAGAAAATTTTCAATTTACAATGGTTCAGGTGTGTGTATTGCTTTTGATAACTGACATTTAGATCTTCAGATCCTCATGCCAAGGATATCAACAAGATAGAAACTGATACGATTTTGTGATCACTGTCCTAAACTTTTAAGTCAAATAATTCTAAACCTTGCAATTCCCAGTGATCATCTCCTGACCAAAATATTGTCGCAGCAAATGTTATTTTAATCCATAGCAAGTCCATGAACCAATGGCTATACATATATATATATATTTTTTTGGCTGCCTTGCCGATGCAGCAAGATAAAGGAACTGTGTTCAATTGTTTCTCGATCAAAACAAATTCAAACCCATGTACCAATTTAACATCAAGAACTGGCAAAATTTTCATCTCTCTGTTGAAATTACATGATTGAACATGGTTATGAGAAGGGGAATGAGACTTGGGATTGAAGGAATCATCTTCATCTCATTATTATCAAAATCCTCTGAAATTTATCTTGTGGGTTCTTTTTCTGCTTTGGCTGAAACCTGAAAAAATGAATCGTCGCATTGTTGTGGAATCCTCACAAGTTCAGCTCAATTCTTGGAAAAAATGGATTGATCTTATGGGTCATAAAACTGCATTTTGTACGTTTCATGTTTCCATCTCCATTTGTCTTTTTCTCTTCAAAATATCTTTTTCTTCTTATGGAAGGTGCGAATACATGTTCTTTACACTTCTTGATAAAGTAATTCGCTCGTGGCTTCTGATTTTCAGAGAGTTGGGGGTTCTTGGGATGGTTATTGGCTTACAGAATCTCTCCTTCACGACGGAGATAGTTTTTCTGGTGGCATGGCTTACTGAATGGATCACAAGCTTGGAGATGATGGCCTATATCAATTAATCGTACTACTCGATTGGAGCGTTGAATTACTCGCACAGATATTAAGCTTCTGTACATATGTAATATGATGTACAAATTGTAACTAGAGCTTGCCCAATCTGTTATGTTGTGTAAAGATATAATTACAGCTATGTGCATGTACATATTTAAAAATAATATTCAGAAAAATTAACTCTATTCATTTTCTAATTCTACTTGGGTCCTTAAAAGTTTATCTCCTTAGATATTATCATAATTTGACATGGGACAAACTTTAACACGTAAGAATTAGCATGATCTCCCTGTCGTGACTCGTAAGTTCTGATACCTTCATATGATAATTTTTGTTGTCACCCCACCCACCATTATCTTAGAATCAAGATTCTCTCTCTAGCATATACTCACACACACACACACAGTGACAGTGAGATGGAGGAAGCAAGGAGGAAGGCCAAGGCAGTGGTGGTGGGAGGCAGCATAGCCGGGATATCCTGCACACACGCTCTTATTGCGGCCGGGTGGGATGTGGTGGTGCTCGAGAAAACACCTTCGCCGCCCACCAGTAATGCCACAGGTGCCGGCCTTGGAATCGATCCTTTGTCCCAGAAACTCATCCAATCGTGGCTGAATCAACCGCAGGCTCTTGGGCTCAAAACCTTGCCTCTTACCATTGATCACGTGCGTAAAAAATCCTCAGTCAAAAAATGAATCACTTCATGTAAGCTTTATCAATTCATTTTCATAGTAGAAATATTTAGAGACATAGTCTTGCCTGTTCTGATTTTTATTCACGAAGTAACATATAAATTCATTGCTTAAGTCATCACTTGATGAAAAATACAATGATTCTGGAGATTAATAGACTGAAAATGAGGGTGGGACTGCTGAAAAGAGAGTTAAAGTGAGGACACAGCTCATTCACATTTTTTTTCCCCAAGAACTCTTTGATCCCCCGAATTTGGAGTGTGGATTCTATTTCCTCCCGTGCTTCCACTTCCCCTACCTCAAGATCGTACCTTTTTTTTACTTGACTCGCTCCCCGTAGTTTTTTTTACTTAAACAGCTCATTACCATTGATTTCTATGTTTCTTGGATATAATTGGCTTTTCGTAATGGATTTCAGTAAATAAAGTTGATAGCTTATGACGTTGCACTTTATGAAGCCTAATCATATTGTTCGTATATCTTTTCGACTGCAAAATTTTAAAGTGCAATTTTAACAAGTTAGAACTTCATTCCCTTCAAAATGACCTTGGAATTAAATGGCTTTCCACTTTGTAAATCCTTGTATAATCTTAGGAACAAGCAACAGATTGGGACAAGAAAATTACCTGGACGCTGACAAGAGATGAAAACTTCAATTTCAGAGCAGCACACTGGGCTGATCTTCATAGCCTATTATACAATGCACTGCCTCAGGGAATTGTTTTATGGGGACATTTTTTCCTCTCCTTTCACGTGACTGATGAAAAATTGGTGAAAGTTAGCGCTAAAGTTCTTCAATCTGGTGATACAATCGACGTAGAAGGTGATTTGCTTGTTGCCGCAGATGGTTGTCTCTCTTCCATTCGTAAAACTTTACTCCCTGACCTTAAACTCAGGTTTGTGAATAAAACAGATAAATACTTACCATTTGCTCTTGTTCTGCAATGAGAATTCAAGAACTATAACATTTCGTTTCTTGGAATGACATTGTTTATTGTTAGATATTCGGGATACTGTGCTTGGAGAGGAGTTCTCGATTTTTCGAAAAACCAGAACTCAGAAACCATTCTGCAACTCAAGAAGTCATTTCCCGAGCTTGGTAAGTGCAATTACTTTATCCTAGGAGTTGGAACTCACAGTATTCTTTACGAGTTATTCAACAAAAGGATGAACTGGATTTGGTATGTTAATCAACCAGAGCCAGATCTTGAGGTATGTTCTTGCTCTCGTCCTTGTTTTATATTATACCATGACATTAAGGCCGTTATAACTAGCAATCTTCTTTTATATAACTAAGGGAAACTCAGTTACAACGAAAGTCAGCAGAGACATGATTGGAGAAATGTATGAAGCAGCAGAGAAGGTTTGGGTTCCAGAATTTGTGAAACTAATGGGAGAGACTAAAGAGCCTTTCCTGAATGCAATATACGATAGTGAGCCACTAGAGCGAGTAGTTTGGGACAACGTGGTTTTGATCGGGGATGCAGCTCACCCGGTAAGTCCTCATGGCGCAAGAAGCACAAATATGTCGATACTAGATGCTGCAGTCTTGGGCAAATGCCTTGAGAAATGGGGATTGGAGAACCTAAATTTGGCACTTAAAGAATATCAATCTATTCGACTACCAGTCAATGCAGAACAAGTTTTGTTTTCACGAAGAATGGGACGTATCAAACAAGGTTTAGTTCTTCCTGATCGTGTGCCCTTCGATCCAAGAACAGCAAGTGAAGAAGATTGTGTGAAGCTGCAGCTAAGAAACATCCCTTTTTTCTCTGAAATTCCCTCTATATTGATGTAACCACGTATCATGTAGTCAATTCTAAATTTATTGAGAAAGTTCATTGTTGTGGTATTGATGAGACGAAATGAGCATGTCGTGGTCGAAAACGTCACTTGGGTTCTCGTGGCTTTTGCCGGTGTACTCTGAAACTGTAAAAACATTTATAATTAGAAATATAGAAGAAATCAAGTTTATATAATCTAAGAATTTGACATTCTTTCACATCTACCTTCCTCTAAACTCATTTATTTTAGAATTTCAGACAAATCTCCATCATTTGTAACTCAATAACGAAAAATGGAAATTTTCATTAATGGAAATTACTTGGATGATCTGCCAAAAAATTGTCCTTTCCATTGTTACAAAAATTTTGGAATGTTTTTGGAATTTTGTCCTCACTTCATATAAAAAAAAATGTTGAACTTTAACCTTGAGGGTCTCCCACCACCCCGCCCCTTGAGCATTGTGGAGGAGGTAAATCGCGGGATGTGCCTTAACAGGTTAGGGTACAAGAGCTGTCGTACTGATGCCCACAAATAGTCCAATTCCATACCTTGTGAGAGGCAGAAATTGAACCATCACACTGCGGTTGCCAGATCAGCAAAGACTAGCTCACTCATGTCATTTGCACCACTGAACTATGCTCCGGGAGGCGAAGAAATAAAAATAAATAAAATAAAATACAAATGTATAAATTTCACTTCATATAAGTTCTATTGAGGTAAGGAAGTGTTCGGTATGCAGTAGTGGAGAGAAATACACTGTATGAAGGACAATATTAATATTTTTAACTTTTTTCACCTGTTAATCTCGTCCAGTATTAAACATCACATCCAAATAGTTCAGTCCAGCATACCAAAGTAGTTCAACATTAAACATGTATTGGTCTGTATCGTTTTAATCACACACAGTTCGATATCAGAAAATATAGATTACAATGAATAAGATTTTATCTTTCTCTTTCTTTTGCGTTCTCGTACCATCTAGTCTTCTTTACCTAACATAAAACGAGTGAATTATCAGTTCTTCAGATTCAGGCTAAAACCAGATATAAGAAGTAACAAATGACTGTTCTAACAAAATATCAGTTGAGACCATACTAATCAATCAAGTTTCTATTATATTCTTGTAGAATGAAGAGGGAGGGAGGAAGAACATGAGACCCACCGAAGCCGATTCAGATCGGAACCCAAATCACGTCTCGCTGTTGCAAATAAACATTCATTCTTCATCAATCAATGAAGTTAAATTGAAAGCCTGTTTGGATCCAATTTTCTATACCTCATTTTTTTCGAACTCATTTTCAACCATATATTATAATTTTGAACGTGAATTTGTCACACCTACTATACAAAACGTGAATGTTGGCAAGTAACAATATGCTTGAGCATATACATATTTATGTATATGACTTTCAGTCCCTTCTCACATTATGGTCTCCTCTCAAGGTTCGCTCATTATCTAACCATCGCAGTTTATTCGTGTTTTATCTTTTAGATCCTGAATCCCATTACGGTGTACAGTGTGAACTTGAATATTAATATGGCCAATAACGTGTGTCTTCCAATATTTATGGTCCCATCGTTGTCCACATAGACTCGTGAAATCATAGTTGCATCATCGTTGCCCACTAAGGCCCAGGATACACCCCTAGAATATATATATATAATTAGGACAGACCTGATCTATGTATACGATGCTCGTCGTGCCGATTTGTAATCTCAATACCACCAAGAGATCTCCTAAAACTATACTGGTATCAATTCCAAATACCATATCATCGGTTACCCTTAACTATCGTTGAAACTTCAAGCAATGTGTCTATTAGACACGGAAAAATATATACACAGCTCGTCGAGCCAACTTTGAGTCCCAAGGTCACCAAAGACCTCCTGATATCGCATGTACATCGACACCTAATCACCAATACCCCATCATTGACTACTTTTAATGACCGACACGCTAAAGTACATTCGCCTCGAATATGGGAGGTGGTGTTGACCGGTGAATGTGCTTATGTGATATTTTACTTAGTTAGCAACCGCATGACCCGTCACATAGGCATAGGAGTATTAAGTTTGATTAATTGTCACGATTCTAAAAACATATTTTCATCGAAATTGAAGATAATGCGTGCTAGAATAATATAGGTAGCAAAATTATAACAATTCAAATTTCATTTTTAACCACACATTTCATTTGACCAACAACTTTATATCTCTTTTATGAACTTTATTTGTAAAAAATCTAAATCAAACTTCAAAGTGACAATTAAGCCCTTGTTTGATGTTCATTATTTGGGGAAAAATAATTTTTTGAATAATGATTTTTCGAAAAATATGTAAAATTTTTTAAGTTTACATGCAGAATATTTTATTGCATAAAATTGTGGTTAAAAATAAGTATGTAAAATACAAAAGCTTTCAAATAATGAATGTTAAATAAGGTTAAAGTCTAATTCGTTGCATGAGCTAATTTGTAATTAAACGACTTTGTTTAAGGAGCCACTTGCATGATTGAACATGCTGCAGGATTATTTATTTATTTTTGGCACCTTAGTCAAAGTCAAGAAAAAAGACAAAATTAAAAACCCAATGCGTTTGCCGGGAGTCGAAC
>CAIGRP010049773.1:0-26715 GCA_903798385.1 Fraxinus cuspidata
GGATGTTGCTCTGCCAAATGTTGCTAATACAACATCGTTTGGGTATGTCAAGAGTCATATGAAAGTTGTGAATAATCGATAGAGGATTCGTCACTCTTAGAAAGTAAGAGATTATGATCTACATTTTATCCAGTTAAGTTGATAATGAAATCCTTGGCCAGTGTGAACTCATAAGTCGAAAAGGAGTTTTCGACTTACATTGACTTAACAGTGGGATAAAAGAAATGATCGATAAACGAGATCAACGCATATCCATATCTCATAATTGATCGGATCATATGACGAAAGGATTATAGTTTCACAGTAAACGAACAAGTTGGGTTTTGTCACATCACGTGATGTGTCCCGTCGCATGTATTGCCCTGACACATTGCTAGATGTCAATCTGGGACGACGAATATGAGTTAGTGATAAATTAAAAAAGGTTATTTTAATTTATCGACTTTGATTATATCAAAATAATAATTCACGTCGTTAGATATGGTGATTGGAAACCTAATGGGTCACAAGGGTCACACACAAAAGAGAACCGAAGAATGTGATTTATTAATTAATTAATTGACAAGTGTTGGATTATTAATTAATTAAGTTGCTTATTAATAGACCCAAATTAATTAATTGGATTAATTAATTTAGGATCCATATTTAAATAATTAAACATTGGACCGGGTTAAGTTTAATAGACGGGCCAGCCCACTTGGACTTATATTAATAGGCTCCTAGGGTTTGAAAACAGTATGGAATAATTCATTATTCTTGCTAGCATAAGAAAAGAAAACCCTAACCGTCATTCTTGTTCTCTGTGTGGATCAACATTGGAGGCTGGACAATTGAACAGTTTGGATTGCAGATCGTGATTATTGGAGTTCAAGAAAATACAAAGGAGTTTGTTGAATTCATCAAATGTATATTTCTTATCACAGTTTCTATCTAAATACAATGTAGATCCTTAGTGGGAATTGAATATTATTTTAATTTCCGCTGCCCATGATTGATTCAGTTCCTAACATAGAAATCCAACGAAATTAGCACTAGAATAACATAAATATTGAAAATTTAAATTTAAGTGTAAATAAAATTTTATAAACTATGATATTAAGTGTAATGTATTTTTTTATTGTTTTAATAAATACAATATTTTAGTTCGTTATTTTAATTTAATAATTTTAGTAATATTGTCATTGTTTGGGTCAACTAAAAAATTTGATTAAAATTTAAGTCAAAATCAACAATAAATTTTAACCACACAATTAATGTGACTTACAACTTTTCAATTATATATTCTATCAATTTTTATCAAAATCTACTAAAAGTCTATATTTATTTTTATCTAGACCAAACGTGCAATATAATCTGTAATTAAATAATTTCTGAAATAGATTAATTGTTAAGAAATAAAAAATTAGAAAATAAAGAAAATACTATTTATTTGGTGTAACTATTGAAGATGACTTTGTAAAATAATGAGAAAGTTGCATCAATTTGGTGTGAATCATTGGGAAAGCTCTTTAACATTTTTTTATTCTAGATTTACAGCTGAGATAAAAAGACCTTTAAGAAAATTTAATTTGCAAGTCAATGTCATTATGTGTTCGTTTGACAGTATTTTTGAAAAGTCGAAAGTTATTTATGAGACTAAAAAGCTGTTTTTGAACATGTATGCATATTTTTCTAAAATATTTCATCTCACTAGAAATTCTTTTAGGGAAAGTTGACATAAATTAGTTTCCTCGAAAAGCATTTTTACAAGAATCAAATTTTTTGTCAAATGAACCTATATTCATTTAAAGATTAAATAAAAATATTTATGCTTCATTTGCTTCTTCATCCGCTGACATTACTAAGGCGGACGGCAAGAGATATAGAACAAAGGTACAAAATTGGGTTATTAGTAGCATATTAAACTAGTTGTACACACTTAGTGTACATTAAATTTGACACTCCATATATTTTTAAAATCTATATCATTGATTGTTTAAAATATTTTTAAAATCAATGTAATTGTCACCTCACAATAATAACAAATTTAACGTCAATAAAGATGTACATGTAGTATGATTGGTTAGTAACAACCATTTAGCAGTTACATGAATGCATGGTTTGATGGTTTGATAGGCACAACGTAAGCACATTGTAACATTTTCCAGAGTTTTAAGGACTAAGGAGTGACAAAAACTTTGTCCCAACTTCCGACATTGACTTGAATGCTCAACGGGTAACTGCAGACAATTACAATTACGACTTTGCTATAATTTGCTTTTGTAAAACTCATTTCTGAGTATTCAACACAGAGTTGAGTGTTCTTGTTTGGTTATATATAATAATGCATACTAATGGAGTACCCTTCTAAATTGGGGCAGTTGCCTTAATGCTCAGTCCATAGGGAAGGTGGGAGAGAGAGATTTATTTACTTTTTTTTGGGTCAAGAGGGGGGGGGGTGGTAGTGGTGGTAGTGGTGTCATTGGTAAGCAAACTTGAATACGTTAACACGCGCGAGATCTAGGTTTTTTTTTTTCAATGTTAATAACATTCGGTACACCTATTTATCCTACCAAATACGTCATGAAAAGGTATAAAGGAATGGCCTTTAATCAAAGTAAATTATGTAATTGCATGTCAATACTACAAATATCGACCTTTAACTTATAATTTAAGCTCAAATGTGGGAAGTATTATTTGTTTATACAATTATAGATAATAATAACATATAATATATATCAGTTTTATTCAACTAGTGTATTAACTAATACTTTATACGAAACAAAAATATAAAATTGGTCGACCTATATTTTCATAGTCAGCCCCAATCTTGAAAAAAGGAGCAAAGTTACAATACGTCGACATTTAACGTAGATTTTGTAAAATCTTTATGATATAAATTCTATACATATTTCCTTGGGGACGAGGATCCATTTTTCGAAGTAACTGTAAAACGAATATAATGGAATGACAAAGATGGTAAAGGTCGACACTTGATATATATATATATATATATATATATATATATATATATATATATTTTTTTTTTTTATTGTAACATAAATGGGATAATAACCCAAATTTGCAATCCCGTTCATCACTGACTTCATGATCTGTCAAAAATTTGACGGAATGCTGAAGTGGCTGCATATATGGCACTTTGTCTTAGTTGATTTGATATCCACATATCCAGTCACATGAGGTTAGTGATGAACAAGATTACAAATTGTAAAGTTTAGTGATGAATGAGGTAATTTTTAAAGTTCAGTGACTTCATGGAAATCTTTTGCAAAGTTCAGTGACCATTTATGTTATTATCCTCTAATAAAATAATATTTCACAAATATCTAAAGTTTTTACTTTTTTTTTAACCATATATTTTTCAAAAAATCACTATTACAGAAGATATTTTTCTTCTCAAAAAAAAAAAAAAAAGAACAAGAAAAAGAAAAAGTATTGGAAAAATTAATTATTTCAAAACTCATTTTTCAATACCATTTTTTGTAGATAGAAGGGAAAAATGTATTTTAGAATATTGATTTTTTTAGAAAACGTGGTTAAAAATAAGGAAATCTTTTTCCTTTACGTGTAATATTATTTTATTGACAGAAATTGTGGATAATAACCCAAATGGTCACTGAAATTTAAAAATCACCAAATTCATCACTAAACTTTGCAATTTGTAATCTCGTTCATCACTGACCTCGCATGGTTGCATACGTGGATACCAAATCAACTGAGACATAGTACCCCATATGCAGCCACGTCAACATTTTGTCAAATCTTTTATGGACCACGAGGTTTGTGAGGAACATGATTACAAATTGCAAAGTTTAGTGATGAATTTGGTGATTTTTATAGTTTAGTGATCCCATGTAATTTTTTGCAAAGTTTAGTGACCATTTGGATTATTATACCTAAGATAAATTGTACCCTAAAATCACTTTGATGTGATCCATGATACGATGGCAATTTGGGACAAGGATTCATTGACCATGAATGAAGGATCAATGACGAGATCACGATCAAAAAATGTCATTGAAGCTATGAGATTGCTTGTCCAAACAACAGTTGACGAAACATCATCACAACAAGTAAATGAACAAGTTTCATGTTGGGCTTGAAGAATAAATCAGATGGATCAACTTGGTTCAAGCAAAGAATAGGGAGCAGAAAGGGAAAGCTATGCGACCACATAGCATGCCTTTATACTGAATCAAAACTGAAAGCTATCAATTGGCCTATGCAATCCCCAGGGAGCCTATGAAGCCGCATAGTACATTTTTGGTATTTTCCAAATTTCACCTAAAATTCTATTTTAATTAAAACTCTTGTATGATATATATATATATATATATATATATATATATATATATATATATATGTATGTATGTATGTATGTATGTATGTATGTATGTATGTATGTATGTATGTATGTAATGTGTGTGTGTGTGTGTGTGTGTGTGTGTGTATAAAGGTTTAATTCTATTTTTAAGTAAGTTTTATGAGTTATATATAAATAATACACATTTCATTTATTGTAAAAAAACAAAATTATAAAGAGATAATTGCAAAGCATTACCGCTTTCTTCTTGTTCTTTATCCAATTAATTCTGAACTTATTAAAATTATTTATTGTGGCATTCAAACAAATCAAGTGAGATTTTTGAGTCTTGTAATCACGGGGTCAACATATTATCGACTATTGTTTTGGTTTTTTAGTTCAGTATTTTGAATGAAATTTAAATATTGATTCTTGGTTTTCTTGGAATTGAATCAATCTTGTGTGAGTTTTGTAATTATTATTACTACGTAGGTTCGCATTAGTTGGTATCAGAGCAAAACTCCAAAAATAAAGGTTATATCTTTTTTTTCTTTTTATTTGAATCTTTGTTTTTTATTCTTCTTGCTCTTCGCGTTCTTCATTTTTGAATCTCCAATCCATAAAATAATAAAAAAAATTAAATTTATTTGTGTGCTAATCTTGCATCCAAATTAGTTTCTAATTCTTTTACTGATATTTAGTTGATTTTCAAGCAAAAAAAAATCGAAAATTAGGAAAATTGCGAGCAACATACAATTTCATTTTTTGAGTAAAATAAAAAATTCAAATTCAAAAGTGTCTAATTCAAACTCAAGAAACACCTTCTTAAATTTTTCTTTAGTGTTCCATTCAAAATGACAATTCCTACTTCTTGAGTCATTATATAGTCAATTTTTTTTTTTACTCAAATCTTTGTTTGAAACTCTAGAAGGATTGAATTTTGATTGAGATCGAATAAATTCTTTGAAATACTTGTAAGAAAGTATTGAGTGGAAAAAAGACAATAGTGGTGAGACTAATAGAGGAAAAATGCCAATTTAAATGATATATGAGCGTATATAGTGAGGTAACTACTAAATTAGATTTAAGATGTCGAATAGAGATGATTCTACTTCAAATAGTAATAAAAATCAAGTCAACATGTCAAATGAATTTGTTTGAGGATGTAAGAGACAGATTGGATATGCAAGTCACATTGCTTGCTAATTTATGTGGGAAATAACCTAGAGAACTTCCTAACGCAAGGATGCAAGTAAGGCGGGATCATAGAGTGGATTTTGCTGGTAAATGTGAAGCAAATAGTGACATTAATGATGATGTATTGATGGATGTCGAATTAGGAAGAATGATGGATAGAGGAGTTAGGCATGAAAGGAGAAATATAGATCTTGTTCGAGATGGTGTTGATAGAAGTATATGCAATATCAAAATGATTATTTCTTCAATCAAAGAAATGAGTGATCCAGAAGTATATTTGAAGTGGGAAAAGAAAGTAGAGTTAATATTTGATTGCCACAACTACTCAGAGAAAAAGAAGACAAAGATTACGTTACTTGAATTTACCAATTATGCTATCATTTGGTGAAATCAAGTAGCTACATCTAGGAGAAGGAACCATGAAAGAACTATTAATACATGGGAATAATTGAACGCTATCATGAGGAAAATATTAGTGCATAATCACTATCATAGGAAGTTTTATAAAAAATTTGCATAGCCTATACCAGGTATCTAGGAGTGCAGAGGATTATCACAAGGAGATGGAGATTGCTATAATTTAGCGAATGTTGAGGAGAATAGAGAGCCCACCATGGCCCGATTTTTGAATGGTTTGAATATGGAGATAGCTAATATTGTGAGACAATGGAGAAGTGACAATAAAGTGGGATAACAATAAAGTTGATTAGGCTGTTTGAAAAGTAGGACTAAGCTATCGAAGGGAAGAGAGAAAGTTGCTAGCAGACCTACACCCAAGGTGGATTCCCAACCCTCTAGAAATCGGGATATCAAATATTTTAGGTGATTGAAAACGGTACACATTTCTTCTCAACGTCCCAACAAAAGGGCGATAATTTTGTGAGACAATGGAGAAGTGACGGTGAATATGATGACTGTCGGAATTGGAAGATGCTAGTGATGTGAGAAAGTGGAGTATGTAGTGGGAGAACTATTGGTTACATGGCGAGCTATTAGTACTCAAATCAAAGTAAATGACTTGGAACAACAAATAAAGAAAATATCTCATACGAGATGCCACGTTAACAATAAGGTATGTAGTATAATTATTGATCGGGGTAGTTGTATAAATGTGGTTAGCACTACACTAGTTGAAAAATTGGGATTAATTATGCTAAAACATCATAGGCCTAACAAATTGCAATGGTTGAATGAATGTGGAAATGTTAAAGTGAATAGGAGAGCGTTGGTGAGTTTCTCAATTAGGAGGTATCAAGACGAAGTGATGTGTTATGTAGTGCCTATGTATTCCGGGCATATTTTGTTGGTGGAGGCCATATCAATATAATAGGAATGTGATTCATGATGGGTACAAAAAGAGGTACAACTTTACTAAGGATGAGAAATATATTACTCTTGCACTGTTGACACCACAACAAGTCTATGAAAATCAAATCAAATTGAAAAGTAAGGAAGAAAAAAGATTGAGAGAAAAAGGGAGTGGGATTGATATTTCACAAGAAGAGAGCAAGAGATAAAATAGTGAGGTGGCTAAAAGTGAGCAAAAAATAGTAGAGCCACAAGGGAGGAAAGAAAGAGAGTTATGAGAGGAGAAAAGTCGAGGGTAGATTTCTTTACAAAAGAAAGTGAGTTGAAGAGGGCAGCAGTTGAAAACCAACATATAATCTTGTTGGTTTATAAGGAGTCACTTCTCAATCTTGAGGAATCTAATACACTCCTCCTTAATTTGGCTATTTCTTTGTTGCAGGAATTTGAAGACGTGTTCCCGAAGGACATGCCTAGTGGGCTATCACCCATTCGAGATATTGAACATCAAATTGATTTCGTATCTGGAGTTGTCATTCCAAATAGGCCGACTTATCGGAATAATCCCAAGGAGACTAAGAAATTTCAAAAGTAAGTGGAAGAATTGATGAGCATAGGGTATGTGAGGGAGAGTATAAGTCCATGTGCCTACCAGTATTACTTATGCTAAACAAAGATGGAACCTGGATGATGTAAGTTGACTGCAAGGTCATCAACAATATAGCGATAAAGTATCATCATCTTATTCCTAAGTTAGATGATATGTTAGATGAATTACATGTATCATGCATATTTAATAAAATTGATCTTAAAAGTGGTTATCATCATATTAGGATGATGGAAGAAGATGAATGGAAAACCGTTTTTAAAACTAAATATGGGTTGTATGAGTGGTTAGTCATGTTATTTTAACTTACTAATGTGCATTTATGAGATTAATAAATCATGTTTTGTGTGCGTTCATAGATAAATTCGTAGTATTTTACTTTGATGACATCTCGGTATATAGTAAGGATCTAAATGAATATATAATACATTTAAGATGTGTGCTTGTGTTCTTAAAGTAAGAACAACTTTATGCTAATTTAAAAAGTGCAGATGTTGTATGAAAAAAAGTTGTTTTTCTTGGTTATGTTGTTAGTGCATAGGGTATTGAAGTGGATGATGAGAAAATTAAAGCCATCAAGGAGTGATCAACATCTAAAAGCATAATTGAGGAAAGAATCTTTCATGGATTAGCTAGTTTTTATAGGCATTTTGTTAAAGATTTTAGTACACTTGTCACCACTCACGGAAATTGTAAGGAAAAGTGTATAATTTCCTTGGGGAATTTAATAAGAACATATTTTTAATACTATTATGGATATGTTATATACTGCGCTGATTTTATCATTATCTAACTTTAGCAATACTTTTGAGATTGAATGATATGCTTCAGGTGAGTTGTTTCGATGTAGGATAAAAGTCCAATAGCTTACTTCAATAAAAAATTAAGTGGAGCAGATCTCAACTATTCTACATATGACAATGGGATGTATGTACTCATTCGAGCTTTAGAAACATGGCAACATTACCTATGGTCAAAGGAGTTCGTGATTCACACCTATCATGAGTCCTTGAAGTATTTAAGGAGTCAAGGTAAGCTAAACAAGAGACATGCAAGGTGAATGGAGTTCATCAAGACATTTCCTTATGTTATTCGGTACAAAAAAGGTAAAGAAAATATGGTAGCAGATGCTTTGTCAAGGAGGTATGTACTTCTAACTTCTTTAGGTGTCAAATTACTAGAACTTGAATGTGTTAATGGCATTATGCTAATGATCCAAAATTTTCTCATATATACGAATCATGTGATAAAGGTGTTATAGATAGATTCTTTAGGCATGATATGTATTTATTTCGGAAAAATAAGTTAATGTATTTTCTGAATTATTAGTACGTGAAACATATAGTGGAGGTCTAATGGGTTAAAAAGACCTTAGAGATGTTAGGTGAACATTTATATTGGCCTAAAATGAAAGTTAATGTTGATCGGGTTTGTAGAAGCTGCATCACTTGTAAAAAAGCTAAATCTAAGGTTTTATCTCAGGGTTTATATACGTCATTACTTGTTTCTGGTGAATTTTTGGTTGATGTGTTTATGGATTTTTTTTAGTTTATCTAGGACTAAAAGAGAGAGATTCAATATTTGTGATGACAGATAGATTTAGTAAGATAGCTCATTTCATTTCATGTTATAAAACTGATGATGCCACTAATATTGCGGATTTATTTTTTTAAGGAAGTAGTGCGCTTGTATCGGATAAGGATGTGAAGTTCCTTAGTCATTTTTGGAATATTTTGTGTGGTAAGTTAGAAACTGAAAAAAAGAAGATTGAGTTGGTAAGATCTTTCCATCAGAATGTACGGTGCCCATTGAGAAGAAAAATGAGCATTATACTTCTCAAGTAAATATAGAACGAAAACACGTTAGAATTTGAACCAGTAAATTGAGTTTGGGTGAACTTGAGGAAATAGTGCTTTCTAAAACAACGAAAGTTGAAATTGTAGCCACGTGTAGATGGTCAATTCCAAATCTTTGAAAAGATTAATGACAATGTTTCGACTATCTTTAAGGTCTCTAATCTTTCTCTCTTTGAAATAGGTATAGATTCAAGCAACAGTGGACGAAACATGGATAACAACAAACAAACGAATAAGTTTCATGTTGGGCTTGAAAGAGGAAATCAGATAGATCACCTTAGTGCAAGCAACAAATGAGGGAGTTAAATGAGAAACCTATGCAACAATATAGTGTAAATACGCATGTGGCCGCATGCCTCCATACTGAACCAAAACTGAAGGCTGTCAATTGGCCTATACGACAATATGCAGGGAGCCTATGCATATATTTCTGGACGCGTATAATTCAAATTTCGCCTAGAATTCTATTTTAGTTAAAAAAAATTTATGATATATTTTTGATATATTTTAAAACTTAATTTCGTTTTAAAGTAGGTTTTATGGATTCTATATAAAATATGACTCATTTCATTTATTGTAAAAATACACAATTATAGAGAGATTAATTGCAAGACATTATTGATTTCTTCTTATTTTTCATTCAATTAATTTTGAATTTATCAATATTATTTTTTGTAGCGTTCAAATAAATTGAGTGTGATTTTTGAGTCATGTAATCACGGGGTCAACATATTATCGGAGATTGTGTTGGTTCTTTTTGTTCAAAATTTTTGAATCAAATTTAAACATTGATTTTTGACTTTCTTGAGATTGAATCAAACTTGTTTGGGTTTAGTATCTACTATTGCTACAGTGCTATTACAATATATTTTCACAAGTAAAAGAACTGATTCTTTTCATAAATACCAAATTATGAATATTTATGGTTATCATTATTCAGAAAATTGGGGACCAATGCCCCCATTTTTTAATGCAGGTTGGACGACAATTTATGATTATCTCCGTAGGTCAATAAATCAACAAATAATTAAAGATATTTATTTGCAATTAAATTTAAGAAATTCATTAGGTTAATTAATTTATTAAAAAAAATACGAAAGAATTAAAGAAAAATCTATATTTCATTTTATAGGTGGCAAATACTTTTTTGTGGGATTTGCACCAGAAGTGCAATGGAGTATATGGGCCAATTAAATAGACAATGGGCCGACTACTATACCCCTGTCCAAGAATAAGTCATCATTAGCCGAATTTAAAGCCCATATCCATCATCAAATACAATAGGGATGGAACAGGTGGAACGTGGCGGGACAGCCCATTCTCATCTCCCGTCTTGTTGGATATTTTTCTCACCTTATATCGCCTCCATACCCGATTAAGGCGGAGCGGGTTTGTGACAGCATTCGAGGGTGGGCGGGGGCTAGTTTACAGCCTCGTTTATTTTTTTTAAATTTTTTAAATCTTTTTAATTGGTGAAAATCATTTTTTTTTTCAAATTTGTTAAGAAAATTCTTACTTTAGAAATGATGATGATTTTTTCTTTATTTAATAAAAATCTTAAATTTGAAATGGACTTAAAAAAGGACGGGGCGAGGATCAAGTTCCCCACACCCACCTCCATTCCCCCTCGGCTTGGGCAACAACTGGCCCTACCCCTGTTTCCTCTACCCTATTGGGCGGGTAATCAATGCCCCTTTAGGGACGGGGTCCCTCGGGTAGTAGATTTAACGTTGATTTTTTTTTTTTTTTTAAAGAACAAAAACTATAGACAACACAATATGTTTAATAACTCAACAAAATAATTTGCATTATGCATAAAAAAATATATCTAGAATAGTAAATCGTTGGATCCAATATATTTTTATTTATATTTTAACTAGTATTATTAATTAAAGTAACTGATTATTGGTTTAAAGAAAATATTATTACTGGCACACATATAAATAATAATATACAAAAAGGATAAAAAGTAACAAAACCTATTCGAGACATGCGAGTTTATGCAGAGATTTAAAACAACTATACTTTCGAAAATCCCCAATCATTCGTTCACATCTATATTCATAACTCGTCTTATTTAAAATACAACAATTTTAATTGAAGTAAAACATTTTTACACTGGAGGATGAACACAAAGCTCCGCCAGAAGAACATCGTAAAGTTAATCAGAATACTATAAATTAATTACGAGAATATAAGGAATTGTAGTGTTAAAAAATTGGCAGAAGAGTGACATTTGTTGGGGTTTAAAAGCCTTGTACAATTTATTAAGAAACAATAATTGATGATCCCATGTTACCAATTATTGTAATAATAATACATGTCTAGCATAATAATAATTGATGATCCCATGTTCTTGAAAATAATGATTTATTGTTTTATTATTTCCCTATTAATGATCTATATTTCAATTTTCCTTGATCTTCGAAATGTGAAGTCCTCCAATCTTTCATCTTCTAACAATTTGATGTATTAAAGTTTCTTACGATTGAACTTTAAGAAAACTATATAAAGATAAAGAATACAGAAACTTGTGTGTTTCGATGAACAAAGTTAAAAAGAAAATTTGACTAATAACCAAAATGGAAGAATATAAACTAATATGTACAAAGTACTCAATCCTCTTATTCGACCATCCCAAAATTTATACTACAAAATATTAGAGAATAGTTTTGCTAAATATCGATTAACTACAAAGGAAAAGCTCCATTTATACAACGAGTTTTAATTTTTATTCATGTAAAAATCAATATAATCTTTTTATAAGTGGAATTTACAAATTCTAATTCATTGTAGGAGAACAAAAGTCTAATATTAGCTAATGTAGGTTTGACTTAAAGCCACCAAATAACACAAATAATATTAATTTTTTTTATATATATTAGAATATTAAATTGAAAGCTCTTCTATAAAAAAATTACTATATAAATATATATGCACTCGCACTCACTCACTCACTCACGCACATACTTATTGAAGTTATATTTCATGTATCAATTTTGAGGATAGTGATTGGACTCCTTCAAATATGCGCAACAAACAACAAAGACTATTAGAATAATGAACCTTTAGACCTATAATATATATGACTTGTAATTTTTTCTTTTTGTGCAATTTATCATGGACCAAATTGTAAATTGTCTGCAGATTTCGACATGGATCCAAACCCATATAAAATATCGGGTCACCTGAATCAAATAATTCGGGTAGGATATTTCTAATCTTATCATAACATCATATTATGTTGAGTGTGACCTTGATCCATGGGGCTTTTATGGAAAATTTGACACCCCTATAAGAGTGTCTGCCATCATACTACATGGGGCCCCTTCCAAAAGTGACTTGTATTAGCTTGTAAACCTAATGATTCAAACAACAAAAAAAGAAAAAAAAAGAGATTTTTTTTGTGATTGGAGATTCCTATTGATTTTCTCATTTTTTTACTATAAAAGAGTGGTTGAAGCATTATGATAAAGTTATAATAATTTTGGTGGGACGTTAATGGAGTAGATAAAGAAAGAGATTGCAAGAGAAGGACGTTCAATGTCATAATTTAAATGAATAGTTTCATCTCTTTTCAATAATTTAAAATTTTAGATATTTTTTTCAGTGTTAGGAGGTGATTTTCGAAATTTAACTCTTGTTTGACAACTGTTATTTTCAAACTATTTTTTCTATATACTCATTTTCAACCACACATTTACATAATAAAATATTTTGTATGTAAACCCAAAACGTTTTCCTACTTTTTAATCACATATTCCCTTAAAGATCACTATTCAAAATTTTGTTTTTCCCAAATAATTATTATCAAACAGGGGCTTAACTTCTTACCCTTATATTTGATTATTGTTTTCTTATTTAAGCAACTTTTAACTTGCTATGGTAACTTGCTTGAAATAATTAATCTTAGAATATGACCATTTGTTTAAGTTTTAGAGGAGCAGGATTGCTCATTTGAATTTTTTTAATAAATGAGTGTAGTTTTTCAATGAGGGATAATGTGTTGAACTCGATTTTTGTAGCGGTAACGTGGTTAATAACTTCAGACTCCACTCACTTTCATGTAATATTGCTTCTACATATTTAGACAAATCGCTAGTTACATGTGACTTTCTTCAGTGGTGGAAGGGACGATCGCGAGTACTCGACGATCAAGCTAGTCAATAATAATATCATATTGGGTGGGGAACGTGCTTGAGCCATGAGCCACTTAGGTGTTTGGACACCGAATGTAGTGTATAAAATATGTAAAAACGAGAGAGTACGATATTATAGTTGTGTGTATAAAATTGCATTATCTTCAAATGACACTAAATATGAGTTTTTATAGTAGACTATGTGAAATATTGACTGTTGAATGAAAAGGCGTGACCTCATCTTGGTGACCAAGACGTCCTTTCATAGGTGTTGACAATCCATACATCATAGGATGGTGGAACTTAATGATTTTGCAAAGTAGTCATCCTAGAGTTTAGATCTGACCCATAAATAGTAGACTGTCATTTGACCTTTTAGGTGTCTTCTACAGAGATGTTACATTAATTAATCCTAAAAAAATCTTGTACAAAAGATCACTTAGAAGTGGTAAAGTAGGAGATGCTTTTTATTAATCAAGGAGGCTAATAGCCTCGAGTTCCCTCCCTACAACGTGCGTAATACCTCGCTTGACCATGAAGGTTTGGCCTATTTATGGCACCTCGATGGAAGTAATACATTACCTCTACTACCATATATATGGCCTCACTTTGAGGACAGTGATGTTGAGTGTGAACCTGATTGACTTGCTAGCTGACTGTCACATGATGATAATCTAGAGTTTCGCTATAAGAGGCGTAACAATATGTTTGACAAGTAGCATTAGACGCTCTTGTCTAATGTTAAGTGGTTAGAATAGTCCAATTTATCGTACCAATTATGTTCTAAACTTCTAGATGTTCAAGAAAGACACGTGTAAGAATCTTGATTTGATTTAACATAGTGCTGCCCATCTCCATTCTTATCTTTACCTAGAGTCAATCCATATCATATCCCTTATCCCTCCTTATCTCTATTTATTAAAGCAAGGGAAATTCTCCAAGCAAATTCTTGGTAGTGTCCCTAGCCATTTGAAGAACACTGCAAAAGGTACACTATAGAATCAGCCATTCAAGTTGTTCGATTTTTGGAATTATTTGTCAACAAGAGTTTGATTCTTTTTACGTTCTTTTTTCTTCATTCCCTCAAATTTTGGCCACACAATTTTCTTACATACACTGTGTAATGTTTAATGATTTCAGGACAGTAACAACATCAATGCAAACAATGAGTAATAAAGATATGAAGGTTGAAATTCCCTCTGTGTCTGAAGTTATATCTCCAACATCTGCGGGGAAGCTTGCTAGACAAGGAAGTATTTCAAGAAACAATTGCTTATGCTCCCCAACAACTCATGCAGGTTCCTTCCGTTGCAGGCTTCATCGTTCCCCGACCCTGACCCTCAACCGGACTAAGAGCGTCGACTCAACAGCTTTCCAGGATACTCGATCCAAAGCTAATCCGAGTACTGATACTTCTAGGCAAAATAATGCAGTGGAGGCTCAGTAATATGAACAATCAAGTCGTTTTTCTACTGTTTCTGTGATTGATTTATGGGTTTTATGAAAGTTTATTTGTGATGTATAGACCGTCTGTTTTTCATATCAGAAGGCATAGCAAGAAAATGTTGTTTCGCCATATATAATTCTGTGTATTGTGGTTAATTTGAGACCTTTTTGTGCAGCCTTCTTTCATTGTTAATTTCTGTTGCAAGAGTAACATTAGTGAATGATCTACCTCAAAAGTAGGATTAATCATCATGAGAAACGAATATCGAATAGTCGAATACCCAAGAGAGATACGGAGATTAAAAAAAAAAAAGGAACGAATTTTCTACTTTCCCTTAATTCCTTGGAATTGTTGAATAATCATTAAAGTACAGGGTTCGGGGTCCCATGAACCCCTACCGATCCACTAAATACATCGATTCATCACTCCAAAGGGTTAAACAGATGCACAGTAGCAAAAGCAAGCATGCTTTATGTCTTGTCAATTACTCATACGTTCAGATGTTCGAAGTCTTTGAAATAGTTGGAGTATTCGTGTTGGATATGATACGATATAGGTATGGGTACGAGATATGTGTCGGATCCTTTAAATTTCAATCGGACACTTCGTCGTTTTTTCTTCTTCTTCTTTCTTTTTCTTTTTTCTTCTTATTTTTCTTTTTCTTTTCCTTTTCTTTCCCTTTTCTTCTTTTCCATTTTTGTTCTCTATAAACATAGCGTCGTTGCCGAGATGGTGGAGAAAGGCGGTGACGCCAGGTTTTACTTTCTTTTTCTTTTTTTTTTCTCCTCCTTTCTCTCTCGATGGTTTAGGGTTTTATTTGTATAAAATGAAAAATGGGTTCATGTAGTGCTACCTAATGTTCCACTAAATCCAAATTACAATCAAGTTTCTTGTATTCTATTTTATATAACATTTACTAATTTCCATAATTTAAAACTAAATCCAAAAATTCTATTTTATTCGTCTTAACCCCTTATTAAATATTCATTCCCTTAATTGTGAATAATTAGTTTTGGTTTATTCAAAATGACATCTTGGATTAGTAAAAAAATTGAAGTTTGAAAGACGAACCCACGTACTTGTGTCTGAAATTTGGATTCTTTTTAGCCATGTCTCTGTATCCTATATTTTAGAATATAAAAGATCCGATAATTAGATATGTACTCGTACCCGATATCCGTACCCGAGTCCGAGCATCATAGCTGAAATGTTTGTATGTGATTAATTAAAGTAAATGAACTCAATTTTTTTCACCTTGATCAAGACTGAATTATAATTAATCATAATTAATCCATATTTACCGTTAAAACGATTGCAACAGAGAAGAAATTGTTGTCCACATGTTGAGCATGCTGGTACAGAATTATTGGTTTAAATATCCCATGATTATAATTGAGCAAACATTATATCTGCACATCATTTATTTTTATTTTTTTCACTTAAATCTGAAGCAATTCCAGAACTGATATCTTGTTTGTATATAAAATATAATGGGAAGCAGAACTGATATGCTGACACACAAATCTTTGAAATGTTGTGTTAATAATTGAGGAATCAGATTAATGATAATCTGTTCCTAAGGGTGCATTATTACCAACATCAATTATTGTTGTCTTAAGGGATGACAGATCTTGATTATCACAGAACTGCCGGAATTTCTTGTTATATATGTCGGATTAGATAGCACAGAGCAGCATATTAGATAGCACAGAGCAGTATCGAGAAAGAAATAAACTAAACTATTACGATATAATACAACGTATCACACATGTCCTTAGTGACGAAAATTTCGATTGAGGTATTTTTCTTCTTTCTTTTCAATCTTAGGCAAAACAGTAGCTTTTGATCCTTCACTTCAGCTCCCTATTATTTCTCGCTCAAACACAAAATAAAGTTAACTCCGTACAAATCAATCAGAGATTATATATCTCTAGACGATACTAAGGAAGAAAAAAAGTTCAAATTTTGTTAGTTATATTGCCGAGTATTTTCTAGTATTGCGTACTGAACATCAGAACATGCACTTACAATGTTGAAAGTCATGAAGTTGATAATTCTAGAGACAAGAAGTAATTGATACGTATAAACACCACCGGCATTTGCTCTCCCACATTTTTGTTTTACAAGTGCTTCATTCCAGTTTGCACAAAGAGAGAATTTCCCTCTTGTCAAAATTTTTCTATCTCCTTACCTTATTATCGCAGGTTACACCAATAATTCACAGTGATTTTGTCTTTCCTAAAGAGTACAAAGATTTCTGCTCGAATTACGATAATGAAAGAAAGTAATAAAAGAGGCAATTTAGTTTATCTGGACCACCCCAACCAGAAATTAAATAAAAACTTCTATCAGTTCTTTTCACTTGCATTTCTATTGATGGACCACAGCTTACTGAACATACTTTTAGATCTGTTGGGCTTGGAAGATTTTTCCATCACTTCGGAAAAGTTTTCTTCTAAGTCCTCATCTTCAGCCAGCCTCATCTTAAGGGTTGAAAGGTTCGACTTTGGTGATTTGAACCCGGCCATACTCCATTTATCTTCTGGTGCCACTGCTCCATTGGTGCTAAAAGAAGCTTTAACCTTAGACGGGTTATTATGAGCAGAGAAAAGCTCTGAGATATTGCTTGGAAGCTCAATCACTTGGCCGCCAGCCATTGCAGCACGTGCTTGCTCGAAGAAGAGAACTTGCACCACTACTCTTAGTGGGAGCATCTCATTTTGTGCAGCATGCATGCAGGCTTCCATGGATAACTTTTTGCAGTCCAATATTCGACACAGGCGTTTCCTTTCGCTCTTATTGAGTTCTGGATGTCCCTGCAGTCAATTAAACAGATATTTACGTATCACTTCTAACATTACTAATAATGATTGTTCTATGGAATTGTTTTTTTAAAATTCCAGGACTTGAAAAAGGAAAAGAGATTGTCCAAGACAGATTTCTATTAAACTCCTTAGTATGCTTGTTAAAATGAATTAGACAACAAACTCAACAGTATTAAAAAACGATGTTAGTATCAAATACTGCAAACTTCATGTAAAATATTTAGGCATTAATAGTCATTAAGACCTACAACAATATGACATCAGGATATACTGTTTCGAGCTAAATTGGGAAACAGAGGAGTATATGTGGAGTGAGGCATATACTCCTCAAAATTCTCTTTAATCAGTGATTATGAAATTAGATGATGATGCATGAAAGGAATAAGCATATTTTCATTTGTTCTGTAACTCTACCTTTAGATAGATGTCAATAGCTTTGTAGAGGTCATCATGGTCGAGCCTTGCGAATTCTGGAATTGCTTCTGCTACGGCAATGAACTTTGACAAAGGCAGATTTTTGTCTCGCGCTATCTCTTGGAGAAATCCATCCACAAGCTTTGCTACCTTGAGTTTGGAACTATGTGATGCAGAAGATGATCTCCTACTCTCTTGAAACAGATGAACATTTTCCGCTGAACGAGACCTTCTCCTTTCGAAATCCCCTTTGCATCTAGGAGGACTTGTTGGGGGACTTTGTCCTTGTAACATAAATTGCTCGAATATGGTCATAACAAGATCTACATCATATATAATTCCATTTGTGTTCGATAATGATGGAATTAACAAATCTCCAACAGTGGCTTCTTCCAATTGAACGGCAACCCTTCTTGCCAATTCCATCTTTGAAGAGGATGATGCTTTTAGTATATTGGCTGCCTTCAACAATTTCAAAAGAAAACTACATGAAGCCGAGCCTTTCTCTGCTGGCAATAAACTAACAATTGACTCCAACAACAGCCGGTGTTTTGAAGTCACCTCCCCAGTCGAGCCCAACTCATGATCAGATTCTGCTTGTTTCTCAATATGTAAGTACTTCGATATGTTTGGTAGCCAACGCGATGCATAAATTCGCAACGCGTCTCCAATGAGATTCGAGGGGACCTTCCCACCTGATTTGATGGCAATCATTGTTCTCCAATAAAGATCTATTCCCAATTCGGCTAAATCTTCAGCCCACCAGCCTTTACTTGTATTTCTATGCCTTTGGCTCTCTGATCCATTGCAGGATACATCATCTCTACCTCTTCTCGAATAACTATGAGATAAACTAACCTTTGATGGATGGGCTGAAACTTTTGAAGCAATGGCTTCAATACATCGACTCGTCATCCCAAGATCCTCAGACCACAAGGGGAAGGATTTGGTACTTTGTAAAGTTACAATAGAGTCCCTCCATCCATGAAGTATGCAAGAATTGAAGAAAACTTCAATCTTGTAAATTAAATTACCCTTCTCAACATCCTCTGTCATTTGAAGGTATTCTGCAGCACATCGAACCGATACAATGTTGTAGGCACTGAGAGTAATTGTGATTCCATAGCAGAATTTTGCACAAAGCTCAAATGCTTCCAACCCACCAGGAAAATCTGGTAGTTGGACTATTTGGTGTTGTGAGGATTCAGGGCTTCCTGAACATAGTCTCTGCAGGCAAAGGCACTTGGACAGCAGGGGAAACTGTATTGTAAATTAACTCAAACTATCAGTCCGCGTTAGATACACCTAGACATGACGGTATGATGTAATAAATAAAATTTTAGCTTATTTCCCTTCCTTATCAAATATATTGCGCTCCACTTAGTAGTAAATGTACTTAATTTAGCGAAAAAAAAAAAGGTCTTTAAAAGTGGACCATGTTTTTTACACTCTTCTGAGTGGAACACTTCATTTATAGACGAAGGAAAGTGAACTTAATATTCTAGCGATCTATGGAGTCTACTGTGTCTGGACGTAGTTCTTGTCTTTTAGACTTCAAAAAAAAATTTCCCCCCATAAATATTCCCCACACAAATTATGAACATCAAAATTCCCAGAATGAAGAAAAAAGAAAAAAAGAAAATTTTCAATCGACAAATGACATTTTAAATTTTAAAAATCAAGAAAGAATTAAGAAATGAAAGTACCTCACAGCGTCAGTAGTATAGAAAGTATCAGGGCGAGATCCAAGTTTCATAAACTTCATTTCTGAGTCTTGTTTATGCTTCTAAGCCTAAGTATTTACAAGAAGGAACAACACCACCACAGGAGAGTGAGACAAAAAACCAACTTCATTAAACTGCTGAAACCTTCACTTTTTAAGACACCACTACCTCAGAAAGTTCCACCTCCAGCTGCCAGCAATAGATTTTGTCGGAACCACTAACAAATTCCTGTATTTATTTTCTCCAAGATTGGTAAAAAGAAAAATGAAAAAAAAGGTAAAGTAATCCCACAACCAGAACTAGAGGAAACTCTAAGCTGAAGAAGGAAAAAAAATGAAGATTTTCAAGAAAATTACATAAGAATTCTTGTTACTTCAGTAAAAAATCTATCCAGAGCAAACCAAAGCAATGAAATATCATATATTAACATAGTCAGTATCACACTATCATATGACACCCTTAAGTGAGAGAAGAAAAAAGTATGTAGCACTCGAAAGACAGAATAAAATATGACCACAAGCTGAAGATTTTAATGTTGTTTTGTACTCACAAAAACTAACAGCTAATCATTCCCCGGTGACTGGTTTTTTCTTTTTTAACTTCGGAGTGAGAGTTAGATACGCAATACTGAGCAGAATAATGAGATTTCGACTTATTTTTCTTCACTTTAACTTAGTTGATAGCCACCATTCCAGCCTGCAGGCAATGAGAGAGGTAATGTCTATGTGATTATGCTTCCCCTACTTGCTTTCCTCTCTCTCATTATTGCCACATCAATTTTACAAGAACCATTCTTTACCTAGCAAGATTATTTTAGTCAAAGACTAGATTTTATAATCAAGATTGTACGCCGCAACATGATTAGTATTCTTAAAACTGGAGAATAAAAATATTTTTAATTTATATATTTAAAACGATTTTATCCAATTTTCATACTAGTATAATATTGAAAAGCAAAGAGGGATTGGAGATAAAAGGATGCCAAAAAAGAGGAGAAGGATGTGTGTATTAAAGTATTCTTGCATACTGGCCTCAAGTTCATGATATATATTTTAATAGATGGAAATTTCCCTTATTTTTTTTAGCAAATAATCCCATTACTCTTCTCCATGAGTTAATGCATGAGGGGCCATGCACATTCAATAAGTTTGTTTACTTGTGTGAAACCAAGAAAATACAATTTGGCATGTAAATATGGTTCGCTAATTTGGTATAGACAAATGGAAGAAGTAGATGAGTTTCTATCTATCTCTAGTAGATATACTTACTTCATCCGTATCATTTATATGAACTTACTTTCCTTATTTTCTTGTCCTAATTATATAGTCTTGTTTCTTTATTAAGAATGTTTTATTTTGTTTGTTTACTAATATACTATTATTCCTTTACTACTATTAATAATAATTTACTAGTAGTTATTGATAATTAAATGAGGATAAACTAGAAAAGTTTTTGACAAAAAAATGCTTTTTCGGGGGGAGTTTTTTTTAAAAAAAAGAATTAGAAATATGTTGTCTCTAAGCATTGTTTGTACCTCGTCTTAAAGTTCGAGCTATTATAGCTGAAACATTATTTTATTAACATATACTCCTCACATGATGGTAAGAATTGATCTTTTCTTCAAAAACTTGATACATATCCAGTTTCATAAATGATCCTATTCCATTTCAAAACTTAAGCAGTTAGACGTATAATTTATTTATGTAAATCGTCTTCTACGTTACGAGCATATGTAATTTCCTTGTATAAAAAATATAATAATGTTACTAAATGGTTATGATTAATCCCCAAAAAAAGCTGTACTCCAATATAACTTATTTCGTTACTGTATAGTTAATGCATTTTTCAGAATAATAAAGGCCTATTTTCTTATTTTTGTAATTGCATAAATCTGAAAAAAAAAAAAAGTTATTTGTTGTGGCCTTATTGCATTTGATAATTATCTACTTAATCATTTATGTTGTAAAAGGGGTCAAGCCTTAGCTGGCATATCATCACATCCTTTTGCTTTTCATTACAAGATAACCTCCCATTAATTATTTTATTTTATTTTACTTTTTTATTTACATAAAGTAGAATATGCATATACTTGATTTATTGTGCTAAACAAATCAAATTAGCCCACTGATTATTCTGTCTGATTATTATGTTCGAAAGTTGAATTATCCTTTTTTTTTTTTTTTTTTTTTGCAGAAGCTTGGAAATTAATAAAACTGCCTCGCTAAAAGCTTAAGCTATTATTTATAATATTTCAATTTTTCATCAAAAGCATATTAATACATGGAATTTTCTTTATTGTTGAGCCAAGAATTTAAGTAGTACATGTACTCCATTTAAAACCATTTTACCTTTTCAATGAGGTAGATAATATCGTATCATATTCAAACAAACCTTCCTTAAAATCTCGTCAATTGTCACCATTGATTTATGCAAAATTTTGCACACATCAACCTTTGAAAAAAACCTATATAGATCATCATGTGAAGAAACGTGTTAAAAACAAAATTTAAATAAATTAACGTTGCCCACACGTAAACCTTTAAGTTTTAGATGATTACTAGGTGAAGTAGTAGGACTCAAATCTAAAGATCTAAATGAAAATTATGGTCATCTATCTCCTACGAGTATTAAAGCTGTGAGACCAGGAATGAATTTATATTTCTACTTATATTCCATCTTAAAAATATATTACTTCTGACAGTCATTAGTGTATCCAAATTATTTTTTGCATTGGATTTCTTTAATAGCAATACATAAATATCTAATTTTTTTATTTGAACTGTTTATAACCCTTTCAATGAGCGAGACTTATATTGTTCATGAGATCCCTTGCATTGACCAACAAACATAGGAGTCATACTGAAAATTATATTGCATTTATTGACAGAATTAATAATCCAACAACTTTTAAGACATTAAGAAAATATCCTAATCAAATGTCAACATGGAAGACTTTGATTAATTTTATATGGATAATCGATGAATTTTTTTTTTCAAAACTGAAGTGTAGAACATGTTAGCATTCACTAAAACCCTCATAGCCTCTTTAGATTCACATCCATGGGTATTTAATGGAGTCAATCATAAGCTTTTGTTAAGTTTATTATTACTAAATTTGAAATCGACAATGAAAATTACTCTTTGTTTTGATTAAATAAGGTAAAAAATATGTGGTGGTTAAAAGACATTATTTGAATAAATAAGTTTAATGCAATGATACACTATCCAATTGCAAATCTTGATTTAAAAGGACACGAGCAATTTGGGTTTATCTAACCTTCTTGAATGTAATTAGTTCAACCCTAAAATCACATAATAAGTAAATAATCCGGAATTAAATTTATAAATTAAAAACAAGTCACTTTTTAATTGTTTTAGATGTTTAGTCAATCAAGTCAAATTATCATATATTGAATTGCCGCAATAATAAATAAAGTAGTAAATAACACAATATTTGATATTGGAGAAAACCCTTAATTGGGTAAAAACTCCAAGAACAAACCAGAAGTTTCCACTATAAATAATAAGAACTTACTGTATGATCCAACTTAGAAGTTTCACTAGACTCGTTGATCCAATTCATGCAATTTCTATGACCCGATGGAACGTGCTTCACTCACACCTGCTCTCCATTTTCTAGAATTGTCAGTCTCATGTGAAACACCAAGAACGTCTCGTTCTTGTACTTTTCATGTGCTTCGGTTCAACCTCCATCAATCTTCACCAAACTTTGAAAGCTATCGAGAAAGTACATGTCTGATAATATCTAGAAAGTTGGTGTTTTGGATTATAAGAATTCGATATTTTTCCAAAACTTGTAATTGATTGATCTCAAGAATCAAAATGTTATTATCAATATTTGGATGTGTTCTTGGATCTTAGAATAATGATCTAAAGAAGTAAAACAATGATCAACCACCCATAAAAACGTACCGGGCATTGAGTATTTATCATATGAGGTGTTTACGTAGTATGAGATAGATAGAATTCTTGAAAAACGCAAACTAGGATTTCTCGAAAAACACCGTCGCTTGAGCGCTATGCTAGTGACATGCGAGCGAGAAATGTGTCACTCGAGCGAGAGCCAGATGACAATAATTTTGCTTTGGACGCTCGAGCATCAGTTAGACGACAAGCTAGCTAGCGTAAATTCAATGACTCTTAATTCATCTATACAACCTTCCGAAATTCTCTTTAACTTTTACAACAATCCTATTCTTTTATGATAATCCTTTTGTCTAAAGAATTGTCAATACAACTAAAAACTTAACAATCTCACTCTTTGACATTCCGTGACAAAATTATAAATACAAGTCAATAATGTAAAAACAAAACTTTTACCCAAACTCAAACTGAATGTCTGTCTCTTGCATTTCTTGAAATTTATTTCCTGAAATCAATAACTTAAATATCAAGTGTATAGCACATGATACAAGAAATATAATAATTAAAACAGATTATCAAATGCTAGCTAGATTGAGAAGCAATACTAATATTAATCAAAACAACAACTAAAACATTAATATCACAAAACATCAAAACTCAAAAAAAATAAACATTAAAAAAAAAAAATCATCTTCCATTCAAAAAAAATCTCCCCCTTACTACAAAATAAACTAAAATTTAAATACATCTCATCATCTCTCCCTATTTTTGTCACAAATGACGAATGTAACAACAATATAAAATAACTTAAAGATGCAGTTGATAGCATGTACAAGCACAATCAATGATCTATGAACTTTTCCACATAATCAGTTTAAGTCTAAATGAAGTAAATTGTATAAGTGACTCATGTGTGTTAAGTGTCACTAATTCCTTGTGATCAAGACTCCAAACCGTAAATTAGTGAGAAAGGACATGCTAAACATCAATGTTAAATAAGTTTATTCCCATGCTAATAAAGTCAAACTAATAATGCATATTAGGACCTATAAATAAATCTCATTGTTCATGTATATTATTCTTTTCTCACACTTACTTTGAACATATATATATTTTCATACAATTTATATTTTTCTTTTTAAACTCATCATATTTTTCTTCAATTTTTCACATCTTATGTGCAGACTCTTTTCCATTAAACGACTAAAATAACTCCTGTAACGAGTTTTAGGCCGATAACTCCAAGTTAGTTGACCATAGGGCATCACGTTATGAGAAATTCCCTGGGTTTAATTACTCGAGTCAAATAGGTTTCGAAAAAGAGTACAAGATGAAACATTTTTATTTTATTTAAGGGGATATACTAGAGTTTAGGCCTACTAAATTAAGGTCAATCCATGTTCAAAGCCACCTTATCAACAGATGACGGCCATCCCAAATCTAACGCACGCTGTCAAAACTTACTTACAAGATCATAGCGGGTGCAAAGCAGATACATGAAGAAACTTATATTAAGTACTCCACATCAACCTAAACAAAGTAATGAAAAATATGCTATAGTACATCAATTAAACTCATACTATGTCACAACATATATGTTCAAGTAAATCATATATCATGCTAGACTCGCCACTTTGATTATTCGAGCTAGACTCGTCATTAGTGAGAGTTGTATTCATAGCTTTACCTTGATTTCTCTTACCATTAGGGCACTCACTTCTATTATGATAAAAAACTTGACACTTATGACATCTCACAGATTTAGATATCTTTCGAAACTCAATAGAATCACCTCTATGCCTCTTTTTAGTCTTTTTCTTATTTCTAAACATCTTTTTGGAAATTATTAACAAAGCAGGCTATTTCCTCATCATTAAGTGATTTCAAATCAGATGAATCATACTCTTCTTCCCTAACAATGTTCAAGGTTATAGACTTTTTCTTCTTAGGTTGAGATATTGTGAGTTCATAAGTTTGGAGATAGCCAAACCAATTCTTCAATTTTAATAGCATCTAGATCCTTGCCCACCTTGATGGGCGTAACTTTAGGCATAAATCTCTCAGATATTGATCTCAGGATTTTTCTAACAATTTTAGAATCATGAATTCTCTCATCTAGGTTAAAATTGGAATTAACTATGTTATTCAAGCTCGCTTAGAAGTCATCGAATGTCTCATCTTTCTTCATCCTAATTTCTTCAAACCTAGTGGTTAACATCTATAACTTAGAATTCTTTTCAACCTGAGTTCCCTCATGTGTGGTCTGTAAAATATCCCAAATTTATTTAAAAACCTCACACATAGACACACGCCTAAATTGATCAGGTGATTGCTGGTATTTATCTCGTATCTCGGCTTTACTATTCCAATTACACTCATCTAAACTTTTCTTAGACCAAGTTGAAATATCAGTAAGAGTAACTACACATGCAACTATGATAATTGGGGCGGTCCAACCATTCACTACACTAAACCAAATATGCTCATCCATCGAGTTTAGGAAGACTCTCATCTTAACTTTCTAATAGACATCTTTACCACCATCAAATTATGGTGAGATAGACAATGAACTGCTCATTGGTGTTTCTTGGTGTTTCTAATCACTCGAGCGAAACATAGATTTGGATTAGACACTGGATTTACCAAAGATGGTTCTGATGAAGGTAGTGAATATGAAGGTGATAAAGACTTTGTAAAATACCTCGCATGAGCCATGATGACGAGAAGTATGATGGGAGTACACAAGATTTAAAATAGTTTACTCTACTCCTTACATTCCGATCTTCTAGTTTTGTTGAGTTCTATATTGTAATTTCATTGGTTGGAGGTATACTCATATGCTCATCCTAAATTAGTATTCAGAATTTTATATTTAGTATCCATAAAATACTCCACCTTGTGGTGGTTTGATTAAAAGAAATAATGAAAGTTTAGTCTTTGTTTTAATATTTAAGCTTTAAAAAAAATTCAACATCGCATCAAAGGTCCTGAGTCCAAGCTCGCTATCATATGT
>CAIGRP010049774.1:0-10451 GCA_903798385.1 Fraxinus cuspidata
TTTTTCAAATTTTAATTTTTTAGAATTTATCAGTTTTATTTTTTGAAATTTAATTTTCTATAATTTTTATTGGAATTTTATATTTTTATTTCTTAGAATTTTATATTTAAATGTTCATTTTCCATGTTTTGAGTATTTTCATAATTTTAGTTATTTGTATGACTAAAATTTTTAAATTTTTATATAAATCTTACAAATTATTATTCTAAGCTGAAAAATAAATAACCAAAATATTAGAAATCACCAAATTAAATATTTTTAAGGGAAAATTTCATATTTAAGAGATGAACTATGACCCATTTCAAAACTAAGAAACAAGATTTAAAACTTCAAAACTCAGATATTATTAAAATTTATTTATGAAATAATTAATTAAGAATATATTTTATTAATTGAATATATTAAGGTTACAATTCTATACAATTTAACCACAAATTTTTGAATTAATTAGTCACAAATAAAAAATTTAATAGATCGCAAATTATTTCATGGTTACAAATCAAAATTTTTATAGATCGCAATTTATTTATCGGTCACAAAATCACAAATTTTATAAATCACAACTCAAATTTTTAGATCGCATATTATTTATTGGTCACATCACCGACCTCATCCACCCCCACCCACCACCTCCACCAACTACCATCTTCAACTTCAAAATCACCACCACAGCTCCATCACTTCCAGCAACTACCATTTTCAATTTCAAAATCACCACCACCACCACTAAAATTACCGCCACCAACAAGATCCAACAAAATTGTCGCCATTGTCTACCAAAAAAATCAACAAATCAGATCCACAACAAAAGTTGCACTACCACAACCACCTACGCCATCACCGCAAGCACTACCACCACTCTAACACCATCAACAATCAAATGTCGTATCACAACACCACCATGATGACTTGCACCATCAACAAAACTATCACGACTGCTACACTTCCATCGATGACAGGCGTAGCCACCGAGCGGCCATAGTCGTTGTGCACGAAGTAGCGACGATGGGCGCCCCGCCATCGCTTTGATCGCATCGACGATCTATTTCTCTATTCCCCCATCTCTTCTGTTTCTCTTGATTTGTGTGGTGTAATGTTGATAGTTGAGGTGAAGATGGTGGATTTGTGGGTGTGATGGTTGAGTTGAGGTGAGGTGAGGTGAGGTGAGGTGGTGCCACGATGGTGGGGGCGATAGACGACGAGAGAGAGAGAGAGGTTTTGGTCCGTGTGGTTGGGTATGGGTTATGTGGGATGAATATGTATATTTTGTTTTGTAATATAGTTATTAATATTTAACATTTTTTATCACCTGATTTTTGAAATGAGAAGTTTAAAAATTTGATGGGCTATAATTTCCACTATTTTAAATCTTTAATAGTTAAATGGAGAAAATGGGATAGGGCGGAGAATGCGGATCCCGCATTGACACGCTATCCCATTTTCTCCATTTAACTATGGATCCCGCATTGACACGCTATCTCATCCTACTGTCATTCTATTTATTGTTAAATCCTACTGTTTAAGTTTTAATTTCAAAAATCAGGTATTACATTTTTTTTTTCAATAATAAGATGATAATCACACACACACACACAAAAAAAAATCAAATTTAATATGCGAATGTAATCTATAAATTGTGTATATGTAATTGTGGTCTGTTTAGTTTCAATTTATAGGCCACAACATTTATGAGAGGTCACAATTTGATCACCCAATTTTCGAAAGTATTTTATAAATTTGTGAATCTTATTTTTATACTATTGTAGTTATGAAATTTTTCCTTAATAAATACATCGTATTAGAAAGAACATCGTCTAGTAACATACATACAATTTATATCAATTAACCAGACATTATAAACGGGAAGAACGGATAATTTGAGAGTTCTCTTAGTCAATCTTATAAGGCACAGATGGCACTATAAAAATTAAAGAAGAGACAAAATAATAGTCTAGAATGTAGGAATGCGGTCATTATTCGCCATTATATTTCCTTTTGTGTGAAGACAAAATAATGTCAGTATCGTATTAATTAGGTTCCACTAAGAACCGTTTGGCAAAACTTATAAATTCTTCATAAATGGTTAAATTTCATTTTAAACTAACATATTCCAGTAGATTCACAAGCACTGTCTTATTTATAAGGCTTATTGACCTCAAATTATTGCAAACTTTTTTTGAGTTTGGTTAGCCAAATGACATGAACGCCTACCTGAACGAGGCTAGCAGGAATTGAAGTCACGTCTCTTTGAGTTGCTCTAACAAACACAAAAGTTCAATTTGAAGAACATGAAAAAATTCACGTATCTAAGCCCCTATTTGAATATCATTTTAATGATTTTTTCATGGGATATCACATTTTTCTACATTATTTTTATCGTTTAAAAATTATTCAAGTTCGGTACATTTGTCAAACTTTGAAAAATATCATTCCCGTCGTTGAATCCAATTTAGGCAATTTTACCCTTACTCTTTTTCCATAATTCCATAAATACCCTTCATTGTTTAACCCTACCGTTCTCATCACTTTTGCAAGGGTGATATGGGAAATGGATACATATAAATTGCCATGTTATTATCAATTAGTCAACGAATGGAGTGTGCACCTAACCGCTTTTCACCATTTTTCAAATGTGCGGGCCCATACTGGCAAGAAATGAAAATGCATTTTGGGATTTTAATGGAGCCCAAACACATGCTAAGTATTTTTCTCAGTGTAAAATTCTTAAAAACAGTCAAACGTTGTATCATTTGCATGATCTACCTAATGAATAGGTTATTACAAATTCCTAATTAGGATTGAGTAAAAGTAAAGATAAAGAATGGCGTACTTTTGGTAGAAACCATGAAAAAAGAAATTATATTTGATGGAATAAAAATGAAAGATGTCATGTGTTGTCTCTTTTATTTGCAAGCAATTGATTTGTTGGGGACATTTTGTCTGCCTTCTATGTTCTCAAGGAGGCCAGTTTGACAGTATAATAACTAAAGTAAAATTATTATATGATACTATTTCTCTTTTATTTCCTATTCGATGAAGCTTTTTATTAATGTTTTTTTTCGACCATGTGATCAAAATAAAAAAATAGTAATACATTTATCTTGCAAGCGGAAGCGCATAAACTCCTTAAAAAATAAAGACGCATTAATGAGTCAGATGCGTTAATGTTGTTTACGCATGTCAAGTGGTGAAGAGTACTTTACAAACACAATTCAATACTCATAAAATTAACTCGAGTTGATTAATCCTCCATTTCCAATCGACGGTGGGACGAAGTTGCCACTAGGCAATAGAACTTAGATGTAATACTCATATTGGGAGAAGGAAAAAAAACAGAAAGACGAGAATCTACTAACTTGTGAAGACACCAATAATATTTTATAAAATTTATCAAAATTTGTTTAAGTGTAAACAATTGATTATTTCACGTCATCATGCCTAACTAATCATGATGTTAAGGAACCTAGACAATCAGTCCCTTGTAACATGTCAATCGTTTTCAAAGTTGAGAGTTGCCTTGCGATCTGACTATTCTACTCATATTTAAGTGGCTTAGCGGGATTATCTTAAGTTGTGTGCGCGTAAATTATATTAGTATCTAAGTATAAATATTTGTCGTGACATTTTCTGTAACCATGCTTATGACAACCTAGTTGGACATCGAGCTGACGCAAGGACCCTGCCTTGGGGAGGCCTAGCTTGATCGGACTCGTATAATTAAAAATAAAATTGAATTAATAAACCCATGAAAAAACTTAAGAAACAATTATTACTAGCATATTTGAAATAAAAATGTATTGGAAAAGAAAATATATATTCATATTTCAACAGTCTTAAGAACCCTAGTACACAGAAGTAGTAAATATGTATTTAAGCTTAATATTTGCTCCAGGGGCAAAGCTCAGTAGTGCAAATGACAGAAGTGAGGTAATCTCTACTGAGCTGACAGCTGCAGTGTGAAAGTTCGATTCCTGCCTCTTATTAGGTATGAAATTAGACTGTTTGTGGATATCAGTATGACATCTCTTGTACCCTGACTTGTTGAGACACATCCCGCGATTTACCTAATCCACAATGTTCTAGAGGCGGGGTGGTGGGGGATCCTCAAGGTCAGGGTTCAACCTTTTTTTTATCCCCCGTTTGGTATACATTAAAATTTCTATTCTCATTATTCTACTCATTTTCAACCACACATTTTTCAATAAAATAATATTTTCCATCATATCAATAATTTTTCATTTATATTCAACCTCACATTCTCCATCAATTTACTATTTCAAAATACATTCTTTCAAAATAATATGACTCAAACACAACTTATACTAAATATGCACATAATTAGCTGGTAAATGCTACTTGTACTTGTTACACTGTGGAATGACTAAGAAGATCAGACACAAAGATTACTTATTTGTCTGTGTACGTAAGAAAAGAAGAATCAATTATGATCTCTTTAATTGCTTATTTGTACTTGTGGATTTTAACTCATTATGGTAGTTGAAAATACCACTGGCCCATGCACTCTGTTTTTCTGCATCAGCAAGCTTCACCTTTAAAGCTCGTGACTTTATTTTATTATTATTCTCTTTTTTTTTTTTTGTTTTTTGTTAAAGGGAAATTGAGGAGTGTGAAGCGTGGCGCCACAGGTCAACGGGCCCAACACAACCCAGGTTAACTTGTTTGTCATGCTTGGTAAGCTAGACTCGGGCAACCCGGCCCAATTTTACATATCTACTAGCATGCGTCCATATTATTATTTTTACTCAGTCGTGAAAAATGGAAGAATGTCTCGCCATTCTATGTTCTGCTTAGTTTACCATATTAAATAGATTGTCGAGATTTAAACATAGACACTAAACTCCTATTTGACACCGATTAAAATCTAGATTTTAATTTAAACCGAAATTAATAAATAATTTTAACCACATATTTTATAAGTCCCACAATTTTTCAACTACACATTTCATCAACTTCTATCAAAATTTACTATAAATCTGATTGTAATCCCCACCAAACAGGGGCTAAGCAGTTCAAACTCAATATTATCGTATTTCTCAATATCCTTGGTTAATTAATTTTCATTTAATTTCGTGACTACTTCAAGCTCGGCAATTTTACTAATAAAATTACTAATAAATTTCATCGAGTTAGATCATAAAATTTAGTTTCAAGATTTTCTTCTCCAAAATATAACGCATTTGTAAGAGGCGGGTAGACAGACGGTGGTCGCCACCTCCCACCCCCACAACATTTTCCAAATTTTTCTAAATCTATATGGAAAGTTAGAAATTATTCTTCGCTCCAATATGAAAATCGTGATTCTGATACTGACATTTGTGTTATACAAAGACAAGATGTCTTCTTGTTCTTGTAGCATGCTCAATAGTCGATATGGCATTGTGTGGGGAAGGGGAATTATTGGCGCTTTTATCTTTTTGACCATGCATCATCATCATATTAGGTTGAACTGTGTAATCTTCCCAGAGCAGGATTGTGTAATTTTTGACCATGCATCATCATTTTAATTGTTGATTTAGAATGCTGAGAAATATTCAGATTTAGTTATTATTGTTTAGGTAATACAATATGTTATGTTCATGACTGTCAGCAATTGCTTTTTTCAAAGGATTAACGTTGTGTTATATTTAGTTGCAGTTTTACTTTTCTATAGTTGCTTGATATGAAGAATTTAAGAAGGCTCGCGATATGTATACTAACCTTGGCATTTGGTATACATTTTTAAAGGAAAGTGTAAGTGTTTTACACGCTTATGTGTGCTTATGAACTTAATATGTATTTACAAATTTTAGAGAATTTCTACTTAATTTAGTATAAATGTTGTCATCGTAGGAAAACTCGGAATTTGAGGTACTTGGAGCAAAAGTGAGGTGTGACGTACATATTTACTGCGTATTATTTACGCATTCCTACCTTTTTTATAAGGTTATACATGTAATATTATTCATTTAAAAAACTTTCAGAAGTGCTTAATAATAAACTCTCAATCATGGGCTTATATATATAATATTATTCTTTTAAAAAAAAATCAGAACGGCTAAATAATAAATTCTCAAATATATGTTGGATTATTTTATAAATTGTTACTAAAAATCATCCCAATCGGACTCCTCATCGATGCCCAAAATTGATAATTTAAAAAACCGGCATGACAGGCGACCCCAAAACTCCCATGCAAGCCCTTAGGGTTTCTTCTTCACACTTAAATAGAAATTGGCGAAAATGGAAATAATAAGACTAAAGGGTAAAAGAAATAAAACATTAAAAATGTTGGGTAAAATTCAAAGAACTAAAAAAGTGACTATTTTTCAACTTTTAGTAAAAATGGGTATGTGGCATAGTTATTCCATTTTTCCATGCAATATAAGACAACAAAATGGGCTGGCACAACACAATTTTTAGAGGAAGTTACCTCAATCATAATTTTTAACTTTATCATTTCAAAGAACGGATTTTAAATTTATTCTTTCAAAAATCATCCCACCCATCTCGACCTTAACCCTAATTCATTTTCTATCCAAATAAAAGGTCAAAGAAATTTCTCCAACACCTTCCTCATTCTTTGACATCTTCCTCATTTCTTCAGCACAATCACTTTTTCGGCATCGCAACGCACTGTCACACAAGAAGTAGTATTGCCATCATCGTTGTGAAAATACATGCTCGTCGCTGCTGTTATAAGCAGCAGTGAGTTAGCTACTCTTCCTCTAATCTGCCTCCGAAGCAGCGATGCCCATCACCTACGTGACAACAGCGAGCACCGTTGCTCTTCCGATCTGCCTAGTCGCTATGCTGTTGCTTAGTCGGAGTTTTAGGGTGGTTTTTATTGGTGGTTTGCAAATTGTGGTGATTTTTTGCAGTTTGCAAATGATGGTTGGTGGTGGTGGTGCGATAGTAGCACGCCGCTTTGGTGGTAGAGTGAAGTGGGCGGGATGAAGAGTGTTTGTGACCAATAAAATGGATAATTTGCTACAATGACTTAAAAAATGTGTGATTGTGATTCACAATTTGTATCTTTGTGACTGCAACCTTATGTAATTTGTGACTGTGATCATAATTGTGTGTTATTGTGATATTTGAACTGTTGTTGTGACCTTGAGTTGTTATCATGTGGTCACCCGATTTTGAAACTTTTTTACAAGTTCTTTATTTTTGAAAATGTATTTTGAAACCTTTATAATTATTTATTTATTCGAATAATTGATTCAGCCCTTTTTCCTTTTGAGGGCTAATGGCCTAATTAGGACGACATAGGCCCATAGACTTTAGGACTAGCGCCCACTCCTAGTTCTTTTTTTTTTTTCATCGGTAAAAATGATTTATATAGATCAAAACAATGTACAAATACTTCGGGCATACCCGAGTAATAGCAACAAAAAATGCAACAATGGTAGCAAAGAGAACACAACTACTATGGGCATACCCAAGTGATCAAACATATGAGAGCAAAACAAGAGACAGAGAATACAATCAACTTATCGCTAAAGTCTCATAAGAAATCAAAATATTAGGATACAAAGTGAACATTACTTTATATACGTGTGTTTTGATTTGTTTTACAATACTCTCAACTTAGGGTTTTAGATTTTCAAAATCATTCTATTCCTTACCATCCAAATGTAGTAGACGGAACTAGCTAGTGCAATCCTTTTAGCTTTGTTGCGCCATGAGGTTCCTCTAGCCTCCTTCTTTAACCACTTTAGTTCACTTCCCATAGTAGTCATGGCTCTAGTAATGCCCAAAAAATCTTTGATTCTCTTCCACACATTTGAAGATAGAGGGCATTCATAAAATAGGTGAAGACATATCTCTTCATTTGATCCACAAAATATGCAATTCTGGTCAAAATCCAAATAATGCAGTCTGTCCCTGGTGAGTAATTTGGTCTAAGCACCCAGCCACAAAATGAATGAGTGTTTTGAAGTAATAAAATTCTTCCAAACCTCCTTTGTCCAGCATTTGATAATCCCCTTAGGCCTAAAAAAATCATAGGCCAAAGATACACTAAATTTTCCCCCACACATACCCGAAACTCCACCAGAAAACTGATTCAAAGTCCCGAGTCTGTCCATTTCGGCCTGTTCAAGTGAAAAAAACTTCCCATATACATTTCGAATCTCCAACAGTTTTTTAAAAAGAGGAGAGTGATCTTTCAATGGTAAAATCTCCCAAATGGTATCTCCTTTAAGATAGAATTGGTTAATCCAACGAATCCATAAGGTGCCTTTTTTGTGGTGAATATTCCATAGCAATTTGGCAAGAAGTGCAGAATTCCAGCTCTTTAAATCTCTGAACCCCTACCCCCCTTCATTTTTGGGTAAACACACGTCCTTCCAAGCAACCAAAGGCTTCTTAGAGTCGCAAAGAAAATTACGGCAAAGGCTAATGATTCTAGAGATAATAGTGGCTGGAATTGGAAGAAGGGAGAGCTAAAAACATTCAACTCTTTGGAGCACCGCTCTTATTAAGTCCGCTCTACCTGCATATGATAATGAAGAACAAGTCCAAGAACTAATATAAGCTGTGATTTTATCCAAAAAAGGAGCATAACAACTAACCTTTAGCTTCTTGGAAGCAAGTGGAATGCCTAAATATCGGAAGGGCATTGTACCCTTAGGGATATTCGTGAGTTCTTAGATATCTTCAAGTTCATCTCCATGTATACCAGCTAAGCTGGATTTGAGGTTATTCATCCTCAATCCCGAAACATTTCTAAAGTTATTCAAGCAATCCATCAAGATTTTCACCGAAGTTGCATCTCCCCTTGAAAATAGCATAAGATCATCTGCAAAAGCTAAATGTGTTATTTTCAACGCCCCACATTTGGGATGATAGTTGAAATCACTCTCATTTGTAGCCTCCTTTAGCATTCTAGAGAGATATTCAATACATAATACAAACAAGAATGGTGGAAGAGGATCACCTTGCCGTAAGCCATTCTTTCCTTTGAAAACCCATGGATGCTACCATTCAATGCCACCGAGTAAGAGGTTGTAGTGACACATTCGATAATCCAACTAATGAATTTAGTCGGAAAGCATAAACCTTCAAGAACTTGTTTAAGGAATCCCCAATGAACCGAGTCATATGCCTTACAGAGATCAACTTTGAGTAAACATCTAGGAGCCGCTCGTTTACGATTATATTGCCTCATGAGCTCTTGAGCAAGGTGGATATTTTCCAACATACTCCTTCCCTCCACAAATGCGGATTGTGGTTGGTCCACAATACTACCCAAAATTGGTCTCAATCTAGAAGCAAGGATCTTTGCAATGACTTTGTAAAAAACATTGCAACAAGATAGAGGTCTATAGTCACCAACAAATGTAGTGTGACTAGATTTTGGAACTAATGCAATCACCGTGTGGTTCACTTGTTTAAGGAGATAACCCGATGCAAAAAATTCGTTAATGGCCTTAACAAAATCAACACCAACAATACCCCATGCTTTCTTGAAGAAACATGAAGAGTAACCATCCGGCCTGGGTGATTTATCATCTCCAATATCAAAGAGTACCTCCTTGACTTCTTGACTAGAAATGTCCCCAATAAGAGAATCACCTTGCTCCAAAGTGACTAAAGGACCCTCCCTTAATAAAGTCTGCTCAATGGGCAAGCATGGGGAACTAGTACCAAGTAGAGAACTATTAAATTTGATAAACTCGTTGCCAACTTCCACTTGTGTAGTAGTATAGCATCCATCCTCTTTAAGGACTTTAGCAATAAAATTCTTCCTAGTGTTACGCTTCACTATTGCATGGAAAAACTTTGTGAATTTATCACTATTGATAAGAAAATTGCACTTAGCTTGTTGGAAGTAGAAGCTCTGTTCCACTTCACAAAGAGCAAAAGCTTTTTTCCTCAATTCGGCCACCACAGTTTGGAGTTGAAGGTCATCGGGCTAATCATGGCGCAATTTTTGATACTCCTCCAATTCCATCTTAGCAATGTTAGTCCTCTCCGATATGTGTTCAAAATGTTTAGCATTAAGCACCTTCAATGCTCCCTTTAATTTCTGCAATTTCTTATATAAAATATATTGTTTTGTGCCTCAAATAGATACATTCCAGCCTGCTCAAACCACTTCTGGAAAATCCACATGATTAGTCCACATGTTGAAGAATCTAAATGGTGTCCGGTTGGTCCCAACCCGATCAATAATCGAGACAATACATGGGGAGTGATCCGAAAGGCATCATGACGGTAAAAAATCAGCTCACCCAAATGCACCATTTGCAACCACACTTCATTTACGATAGCCCTATCAAGTTTACTCCATGTAGTATTGTTAGTCCAAGTGTAAAGACATCCCGTGGACCTTAAATCCGTGGGCCAACATGAAGACAATAATTAGAAAAATCTTTCAATTCATAAGGCGTCACCTCTGCACCGTTACATTTCTCATCAAACTTCAAAACATTATTGAAATCCCC
>CAIGRP010049780.1:0-21901 GCA_903798385.1 Fraxinus cuspidata
AATATCTCCATTGATATGAGGCATTTTGGGGTAAAGCTCAAAAGCTAATCCATGAAGGTTTAGGCCCAAGGTGAACAATATCATATCAATGTGGAGATATGTGGCGTCCATAGCCCTTACAGTTACCGTGACGTTGATCGACAAATTATTATCAGGAACAAATATTAGAGAAAACCAACTCAATAATGAAATAAGAAAATCTAAATAAAAATGTTAAAACACTACGAAACTGTTGATATATTCCGTTTTCTTTAGCTTCCGATTTCATTTTTTAGCATTGCAACATGTTGGGATTGGAAGATGGGGATGGGGGAGGGGGAAAGAAAACTCGATTATAAGAAATCAAGAGGCATATGGGTGATCGAGAGAGGACTTCAAGAACCAAAATAAAAGGTACTAATATTTGAAGTAGCGAAAAGATGTTGAACCAAAAGAAACGGCAATTTGAAAGCAAATAAATTATTGGTTCTTGAATGACGCAGAATTAAGTAAAGAACTTTAAGAGAAATCAAGGAAATAGGAAATGTTGAATCCATTAAATTACTGTTTTCTTGGTATTATGTGAATATGGAACACGAAATAAAAGCAACAAAAGAAATAAGTTTGTCTTTATATGGATGCTAGTTCTATAAAGATTGATTTTAGGAATATGCTACTTGTAGATAACGAGGTGTCTATAACGGTGTCTAACCCCTCACATTGAGGGGGATTCACTTTCAGATATATTATATTTTATTCGAAGTGGGTTCCCACCATGTGAGGAGGTTAGCATCGTTATGAACTCCGTATTATGTACGTTTAGCATCACCCTTGATTTTAATGGAGAAATACACACACACATATAGTAGTAGTTTGATATTCAACGGATTCATATAACTTCATCTCTTTTCTTTTATTCGTGTTTATTAATTAAATGAGAGAAGTATACTCTTTTAGATTCTGTACTTCAGCACATTCAGAATATTAGGACAAACCTTGTTGTTAACCTCGAGACTTTAGTATTTCATATTGATTCTAAGTGTAAAGTGATATCAACATACTCAGAACCATATTAAATGGAAAGATTTCGTAGTTCAAATCTTCAATAAAAGAAGTTTAAAATGATTCATTTCTTGTGGACTTCACACATTTTGTTTGTTTTTGTCTTGTCAAACATTAAGTATGAGTCGAAAAACATGATTCACACAATAATGCAATACGACCCAATTTACCCATCTACACGTGTCCTCAATTCGCTATAGTTTTATTATTCTATTTTAATATATAAATTATAACACACTACTTAGTATATAACTAAATTATTTGTGGTTGTAAAGCACGAGCGCAACAAGAGGGGAATAGAATGACATTTGTTGGGCCATTAATCTCCAATAAACTAGCATAAAATAAGGCGTCGGATAAATAGAATCGTGGAATATTCAACAAATTAAATAATATTCGAAAATATTAATTAAATATTTCAAAAATAAGAAATGTAATGTGTGGTTGAGTTTCCATTTTTTGTAGGGTCAGCATAGGGATGCAAAATAAATTTTTTGTTGAAACTTTTCTCATGCACATGCACTTCCTTTGAGATAATCCTCCCTCCCCTTCTCCTAAAGGTATTATTTCTCCTCCTCCTCCTCTCTCTCTCTCTCTCTCTCTCTCTCTCTCTCTCTCTCTCTATTTTTTCTTTTTATCCCACTTCTGGGTAGTTTTTCTCTTCGCCAATAATAGAATCAACTCTGGGCACCTTTGAGATACTCCCCCCTCCCCTTCTCCTAAAGGTATTATTTCTCCTCCTCCTCCTCTCTCTCTCTCTCTCTCTCTCTCCTCCTCCTCCTCCTCTCTCTCTCTCTCTCTCTCTCTCTCTATATATATATATCTAATTTTCTTGTTTCTTTTTGTTATGAATGGTAGAAACTTGATAGAAGGTTCTCAGAATCTTGATCAAGTGGGAACCCGAATGCTCGTTTGGGAGGAGTCTATTCAATCATAAATTTTATGCATCGTGGTGGTAATATAACTACCTTTTAATAATTTTTAGTGACATGGCAGACCCACCTTTTGTCTCGTTGCCTCCACCTAATTCATCATCCTCTTCACCTCCACCGCATTCGTCTCCTCCACCAGATTCATCGCATTCGTCACCACCACCACCACTACCACCACCACCACCAGATTCCAAATTGCTTCAAGCACCAATGTCAAGCCAAAGAAAAGACTCAAATGACGATTCATCTCGAAGTTCGCCACCTCCACCTCCACCGCCTCCGCCACCACCTCCTCCTCCACCTCCGCCACCTCCTCCACCACCTCATTCCGGATCACTTTCTCCTCCAAAGCACCGTTCACCACCACATCATTCACGATCCCATGATAAAGACTCCTCCACTAATCAGAAAGCCATCATCGCCGGAGCAGCTGCTGGCGCTGGACTTTTGCTTCTTGTTATTATTGCATTCTTGCTGTCTTGTACCAAAAGGAAGAAAAGAAAAGCACATGATATGCACTATTACAGCGACAATTCTCGTAGAAATGGTGGTAAGTTCAATTCTGAAAATTATAATAAAATTAAATCTGTATAATATTGTTTCTGAATTTTTTTTCTAAATAAATTATTAAATGGCATATTAAAATTTTTAATACAAGTAGATTATCGGACATTTTCAAAAATCAATTAATACATTTGGATGCAATTATTATCTTTTTTTCATTTTTTTTTGTTGAGTTTTGATTAGACTCCAGAAAAGTTTTGAATAATAGGTCTGTAAAGTGAATAATTTTATCTATTGGTGAATAAAATTACGATTGTGCTACATATATATAGTGATTTGCGTACACATGATGTGATGAAATATGATCGAATTAAAATTTATTCAACCAAATAAAATAAAATAAAATCCACAATCTCTTTTTAATACCTCATCTATATATAAATCATTATGTGCAAGTAGTAAGTAAACGTTAAATTATGTTTTTTATCAATATGTGAACACGTCGAAAGGAAAAAGAATTCACGTTATAGATGAAGATTAGGGTTCACTAATTATTTATTTTGCATTTCGTTTACCTTTATATACTTAATTTTCATGTTAGTTTGGCTAAGTTAGGAAATGATTAATACTTTACTCTATTATCAAGCATTATAATAATTTATTTTTAAGGTTTTTTGTTTTTTTGTTTTTTTAAATATAATTACGCAGGTCCTGAGTATTATAGCAGCGGACAGCACGGAAACTGGCACAACGCCGGTCGCAATCCTGATCACGTAGTTAAAGTGCCGGCGGCACTCAGCAGCGCCGGCGTGAGCTCCGAAATGGGTTGGGCTGTACCGCCGCCTCCACCGCCACCAATGATGAGCAGTAGCGAATTGAGCTCCGCCGGCTTCTCCGGTCCACACGGACCTGCCTTGCCACCACCGCACCCCGCTGTCGCCCTTGGATTTAATCAAAGCAGCTTCACTTACGACGACTTGGCGGCGGCGACTGGCGGTTTTGCGCAGTCTAACTTGTTAGGACAAGGCGGATTTGGATATGTGCACAAGGGGATTTTACCGAATGGGAAGGAAATTGCAGTGAAGAGTCTGAAATCGAATAGCGGACAAGGGGAAAGGGAATTTCAGGCGGAGGTTGATATTATTAGCCGCGTCCACCACCGCCATCTGGTGTCGCTTGTCGGATATTGCATTGCCGAATCTCAGAGGATGCTGGTTTACGAATTTGTTGCCAATAATACTCTCGAATATCATCTTCATGGTATGATTTATTATCTATACAAATCATATTATGCAGAACAGTTTAAACTTTTAAACGGGGTGATTAATCAGAAAAAAATGATGACAAATTATTCTTCTACATGAATGTCATTTGCCATTTTTGGCAGGATCTGGTTGCCCAACTATGGAATGGCCTACAAGGCTTAAAATTGCAATAGGAGCGGCCAAAGGATTTGCTTACCTTCATGAAGATTGTGAATTTCTCTCCTCCTATATATACAGCTTTTTTTCTTCCCCATTTTGGCTTAATTTCCACTAAGTTTAAATAATTTACTTACCACTGATTTTGTAGGTCATCCTCGTATTATCCATCGAGACATTAAAGCTGCAAACATTCTTCTTGATTTCAATTTTGAAGCTAAGGTATTTTTAACATGTTTTCATTGTCATGTACTCTCCCAGCATGGTTAGTAAAGAGGACCGAACAAGACTTAACAATATTAAGTCCTTGTTTGAAAGTGATTATTTTAAAATCACTTTTCACCCACTCATTTTCAGCTCCACTTTCCCAAAAAAAAAAAAAAACAAAGAAATCGTTTTTCATGTTTCCACTATTTTTCCCACTTTATTAACCCCAACGCTCTAAAAAAATCATTTTCACACAAGCACTAAAGAAGAAAATAAGATAAATTTGGTTTAATGTAGTATTCTATCCTGTATATTACGGTTGTGTTAAATGTACACCACCACTTACAGATTGTACATACAGAGATATGATTGGTTCAAATTTCTTCAACCAAATAAAAAAATAACATTTTCCATTCTCTTGTTGACACCTCTTCTATCCAAAAAACTTTCTGTAACTCTTTATGTACTAGTAACATTATTCAATGTAGTATTGCTTGGCAAACGTCACCCGTGTATTGTATTGATTGGATTTAGTTTTCCTTCCATTTCTTGTGAAAGATAATTGAGAAAGATTCTGTTTGGCAAACTTATAAATGGTTTATAAATAGGAATAATAAGAGAAATAGTAATGGGTTTGCAAAATGCGTGGATCATAATGAGTAACAATTATAAATGTATAATTGAAATTAATAATTAACATAATGGTATCCAAAGGAGGCTTAATTGTCTTGTATTTGTTCCTTTAATTTAGGTGGCTGACTTTGGATTGGCTAAGCTTTCTTCAGACAACAACACTCATGTTTCAACTCGAATCATGGGAACATTCGGGTAAGAATCCATTCTTGAACTTATTAGTGTATAAACAATTTGGAACCGAAGAGTTGTGCACAATTTGCGATTATCATGGTTTGGATTTTTTGACAGGGTGATTATGAATTGAAAATTTCAGGAGTTAGACCTTTGAATATAAAAGCCAAATACAAATAAATATGTTCAGTGACAGTTTAATCACCTTCCCGCCATGCAATATGCGTGATGCTTAGCATAACGAGGAAATTATCTAATCTATCTGACTAGTTCTCGACTCGAACCCCTGGCTCAAATTATTACTAGCAATTAAGATGAGATGCTAATGAGCCTCCACGAATGTGAAATGCAGGTACCTAGCGCCTGAGTATGCAGCTAGTGGCAAACTTACTGAAAAATCTGATGTCTACTCATTTGGAGTTGTGCTCTTGGAACTGATAACTGGACGACGCCCTGTGGATATCAGGAGTGCTGATGATGAAAGCTTAGTTGATTGGGTATGTACATTCCTACATATTAATTACTGGTTTAATTGGTGATTAAATCTATATTTTGTGATAGTAGTAATTTGCTAGAACACTCCATACATGAAAACTCGTTATCTATCATGGAGAGTGTTTTGCGGGGGCTTTTAGCCATTATAGAAGGGCTTAATTCGTATTGGAAATGTTGCTAATATGGAGTTTGTCATTTTCTTTTTTTTGCTTGTAACGAATAGGCTAGGCCGATACTAATGAGCGTCACTGAAGGAGGAAGCTATGAAGAATTGGTGGATCCGCGCTTGGAGGATAACTATGACGCACAAGAGATGCTACGCATGGTTGCCACTGCTGCTTCATGTATTAGGCATTCTGCGAGGAGACGCCCCAAAATGAGCCAGGTTAATAAAATCTTACACTATTGGAGTTTACTTCAATTGTGCATAGATGTAACTGTCACATAAAATTCTCCACGCCATACTAAAAAGGAAATGGTATCGTAACGTGTTCTTTCGACATACTAATATTAGTTTAAAGACATAATTAGTAGGCATGTATAGAAAAGGTAAATACTGTCTGATATCCAGTGCAGTGTTGTCCAAAATCTTTGTATGGTATCTAATAATATTGTAATTTGGTATCTCTACAGATTGAACGTGCTTTAGAAGGGGATGTCTCTTTAGATGACCTAAACGAGGGAGGAAGAACTGGGCATACCGCAATGTTTAGCTCTAGTTCTGAATATGATGGGGCTTCATATTCGGATATGAAAAGGTTTAAAAAGGCAGGAATGTCAAGCCAAGAGTTCACTAGCAGTGAGCATGGACTCACAGGCGAGTTTGTCCATTCTGGCGGAAATTCACAGGAAGTCCACCCTACCCGGAGCCGGTTGCACAATACTTGAGCAACCTCTCACACTAATTGCGACTGAAGTGTTCTTGGGAATTTCCATTGAGCAAAAGCTCTCACAAGTTTTGATTGAAATTCATGAACCTTTCGGTGCGAAGGACTGTACAATACTAGCTAGTCCATTCTTATGTACCAAAAGCGCTGTCCATTGCCATAGAGACCACGTGTCGAATGTGCACCATAGTACATTATTCTTATTTACAACCATGTATATGGAGTATATGTAGAATATGTATTTGTTAAATTGTGTATGTCAAACTAGTTTTTGTATATAATGATTGTACTGAATTTTTTCTGTCCATTAGAGAATTCAGACAACAAATTAGAAGTAATATAACTCTCTATGGTTTGGAAACAAATTTTGATTATTCCCATTTAGATGAATTAACTATTTAAATATTAAGCACTTTTGATAGGAGTTAGTCGTAAAATATTAAACTATCCGAAAAACTTGATAGTTAGGGTGCAAAAGATTTCGTTATTGTCCCGATTCTTGAATTTTCATAATTGTGGTCGTTATCCCTTCAAAATAAGGTCGTATAAATTCTTGTAAATGCAAGTTGCATATATTAGTGTTCAAAATGGCTCAATAATATAAATTTATGTATTTTCCTTTAATTTTAGATTTTAATTAACTGTTAATTTTAACATTAAATTTTAATATGATTTTAATCTAAATCAAAAAGGGGCTAAACATTTTATTTATTTTCTTTATATAAAAAATTGATTAAATGTGTGATCAAAATTAATTGTTGATTTTAACATTAAATTTTAATATGATTTTAATCTAAATAAAAAAAGGGGCTAAACATTTTATTTTATCTTCAAAAGAATATATTTGTGAGTTAAAAATAATTTAAAAGTAAAGATAAGCAATTTATAAAAACAAGTCAAGTTTCAATTTATTTTATTTTTATTTTTTTGAGCACTCACACCCACACCCACACCCGATTAAACTTGAGTTCTACGCAGTTAGTGCTTACATTGGATTGGGACCTCCAGAGAGAGATCTGCAGTCGAGTCTACTTGCTAGAGATATATAAGAGGTCATTGCGAATTTTTCAAACCGAAATCCACAGCGCACAGATCTGCAAATTCTTCTTACTTTATTACACCTTACCTCACAGATCTCTGTAAAATGGCTCAACCTCTCGTCAAGAAAGACGACGATCGCGATGACGAAGGTGTGTTTTCAGATTTTTTTTATTCTTATTTACTGCTCATTGTTGAATTATTTCGGTTTTTGTTATTCAATTGATTCATTTTCGGTTTCCATTCACACTCTAGTTTATCCCTTTTCTACATTTCGGTGTCAGATCTACATTTCCTCGTATATTAGGAATTATGGATTTAATCTAAAATTGAGGGCGCTTGATCCTTTAGCATATGATTTTGGTAGTGCTTGAGTTTTGTATGTTCCTGTTGTTTCGGAATTATGGATTTAATCATAAATTGAATACCTTTTAGCATATATTTTGGTAAACTAGAGTTTTCTTCCACTTATAGGCATTTTAATTGAATGATTTGATTGATTTATAACTCTTTGAATTAATATTTCCTTGATTAAGTTATAGGTACATGTTTTGTGAACTTGTGTATATTGTGATATTCGTGGGATGCAGAATAAGATTGATGGAATAATTTCTTTGATTGGTTGGAATTAGATTATTTTTGATAAGTCAATTTCTGTTTGGGTCTACTTAATTTGGGGTCCTAGGCATGCTGATGTTGATTTTGTTCTTTTCCTGCAGAGTACTCTCCGTTCTTGGGGATTGAGAAGGGTGCAGTGTTACAGGAAGCTAGAGTTTTCAATGACCCTCAGCTGGATGCCAGGAGATGTTCACAGGTACTTCTTTTTGTTATTTGCAAATCAATTCAACCATGGATTTCATGAGTTTGTATGAAATAATCAACATTTTTACCTTTTTAGGTTATCACGAAGCTCCTGTATCTTCTGAATCAGGGTGAGACATTTACAAAGGTCAGATTATCATGCTTTTACAAATTACACCTCTAAATTTGCGCAGAGTTGAAACACTACTAAATTTACTCAAGTTTTATATTGATAATACTGCACATCTGGCAATAGAATTTAAACCATAGGTCTTTTTGTGAATATATCAATGTTAATTTGATTTCTAAAGTTTATCAATTATTAACGATAAAATTAGATGACTTTAGAGATTCACGCAGACATCTTTACTCTGCATATTTATAGTAACACCCCATTTGGACAACCTTTGCCAAGTCATATTTTACTTGCATATCACCTTTGTATATTATATTTTGTTTTCTAGTTTCTAAGTACTGTTTTCAAGATCTTAAATGTGTAAGGAGTTTGATTTGAAGTTCCCCAACAAAAGTACGAAAATGAGACGAGTTTTCCATTCGATTTGATAACTGACTTCCAAGGAAATGACATCGTTTACTTTTAGTGACTTGTATGGACTCGTGCATCCATATGTCTCGTCTTACCTCTTAGTTTTTCTGTATCGTATTGGTTACTAAGATGTATATAAATTTCATGTATATAAAGTTGAAACATTGACACATAAATATCCCTTTTATAGACTTTCTTCTCTGATAATTGTGTATGATAAGATGTGTTTGAGACAGCGAGATTTCCCAGTGTGCTTGTCTACCTTGTGACATTGCAAAAATTTCCTTGGTGCTTTTATTTGTTAATTCTTTTATATTGTATTTCATCATTGTTTTACTTTGAAGTCTCAAAGCTTGATTTAATAAGCTCCTAGTCACTTCATTTCTAGATTGAAGCCACAGAAGTATTTTTTTCCGTTACGAAGCTGTTCCAGTCCAGAGATATTGGTCTCAGGAGAATGGTTTATCTCATGATTAAGGAGCTTTCTCCCTCTGCAGATGAGGTTATATGGTTTCCTTGTTTTTTATTTTTACTTTTTCTTTTAAAAAATGATTCCATTCTTTCAGAGTAGTAGAAAATGAAGTCTTTCGTTTTTGACATCAAAGGTTATTATTGTCACAAGCTCCCTGATGAAGGACATGAATAGCCGTACTGATATGTATCGGGCAAATGCAATACGTGTCTTGTGCCAAATAACTGATGGAACACTTCTAACACAAATTGAAAGGTATCTCAAACAAGCTATTGTTGACAAAAATCCAGTGGTTGCCAGTGCTGCCCTTGTCAGTGGCATTCATCTGTTACAGGTACTACGATATGTTTGAGAAGTCAAATTCATCTGCTAGTTAAAGTGAAATTTCTGGTGTAATATGTACTTTTTTGACAGACAAACCCAGAGATAGTGAAAAGGTGGAGTAATGAGGTACAAGAAGCTGTTCAATCTAGGGCTGCACTTGTGCAATTCCATGCACTTGCTTTGCTCCATCAGGTATTTTATTTTCTTGTCTGATAGGATTTAATTGACTCTCTTTTACCAATATATGTTTCTCTTCCTACCTTTGTTAGGTTTTCTATTGATGTTGGACAATTCTAACGAGGAACTATTTCTTGCTGTAATAGGATTTTATTTCAACTTTTTATTTTTTTTAGGTTTTTGATTACTTTTTCTTATAGGTTTTAATTACTCATCTTCCTTGAGCTATTAGGATTAGGAGATTATTTTGCCTATATAAACAAAGACTTTGTAATATTTCAATGATCAATTCATTAAAATAAAAATATCTCTACAAATTTTTGAGTTGGGTCGACCTTTTTCTTATTTCACGAACTCTAATTCCGCTTCCGCACCAAAATTGATATTAGGGTCTATTTTCCGCTTCTGCACCAAAATTGATATTAGGGCCCGTTTGATTGCAAGGGTGAAAAATGGATGGAAAGAAAATGAATTCCGGAGAAAGTAATTGCCTAGAACTTATTATCCAGAAAATTGTTAATTAAGTATGTTTGATTTGTATAATTTTCCACCAGAAAAATTTTAATATTTTGGATCTTTATGTGTTCGTTTGGCTTTGTTTTATATGGAAATTATCCATTAAAGTGATAATTTTTTCCACAGTTGGTAATAAAATTTGTTTCCATTGCCAAAAAAAAAAAAAAATTCCTACAAAATCGTTTTTTCATTAAAGTTTAGTGGTCGTTTGACTTTGTTTTACATGAAAATTGTTTATTAAAGTAATTTTTTTTTTTTTACAATTGGTTATGAAATTTGTTTCCATTGCAAAAAAAAAAAAANCGAGAATGAAACTTTTCATGACTCATCCAAAGAATCTTGGTAAAATTCAACTTGGATTCTTTTAAATAAATGCAAATAGTTTTGGAATTACTCGTCGTAAACTTCAAAGAAATAGAACCAGTTAAATCCGTAGAAGCAAAAAAGAAAAAAAAAAAAAAAAAAAAAGAGTTGGAACTTCCATTTCCCACCAAAAAGGTGGGAAAAGCAATTCAAGCAAATCCAAGAAAACAGGCGCGTGAGGAGCCAATATGGAAAACCAAATGCCAAGAAAATTATTACCATCAAACACTACAAAATTTGGAAAATGGAAAAATAATTCAATTTTCCATGGAAAATGTGGTGTGTCAAACACAACCTTAGAGTAAGGGTTTGCCTTCTGCTGATAGTCAGCTACGGTGGTAGTGAGATGCATCCTCGCGCGTCAATCATAGGATTGCAAAATTATCAAACTCAATCTAGAAGCTGGAATGAATGATTGATAGGTTCGAAGACACTGTTGACAAAAAATTGCATATTTCCACTGCTACAAATGTTGGTTGCTTTAACGGGTCTAGAACGTGGCAAGAAGTGGCTAGAGATTTTCCTTGAATCCAAGCTAGGTTCAAGTTCTTACAATGTGATACAAAAGTTTTTCCTCCAGATTTGATTAATATTCCCTTCTTCAACCAACTCGAGGACGCGTATTTCCCAAGTCGGGTAGATTGATGTAGGACCATTCTACTACAAACAGGATGGAGGATTATTTATAGTTTCATAAGATTTTATTTCTTGTTTAGATTTGGACTTTTCATTTTTCAGGATTTTTATGACTTATTTTTTTATGTTTTAATTAAGCTATTAGGATTGCCTATATAAAGAAAGACTATGATTTTTTCAACGATCAATTCATTATAATAAAATTATTCTTGTTTCAATAACTCCGCACAATCTATTTATGCTCCCAGCTTCGAGTTTTTTGGTTGGTATTTCAATAACAAAATTAGAGCATATATGGGTTTTAGCCGATCGTTTACAAATAATAAGAAATTTACTACTAAAGTATAGCTGGGGGCAGTGCAAGAAGAATTTGAAACTAATTTTTCTAGATGCCTCTCCTGATAATTTTCTTAACTTATGCTCATTTTTAGTACAAGAGAATTCAAAAGTTGTTTGCTTGGTTTTTGCTTTGGCTTCTTATTCTCCTTCATAAAAAGGAGGGATGCATTCTTCCTCATTTTCCTCCAAGTATTGACTAGCTTGCAAGTTCTATAGCTTGCTTCTGTGAATCATTGTGATTTTTTATTTTTGTTCATCGCACCGTGTAAATATATGTTTCTTTTGGATACAATACTTGTATGAGTGGAATTCTCCATGAATTGTGTTCAAGGTGCCATATTTCTGAAAAATGGTGGAGTTCGTTGACTCCATACCATTGTTGTGTAAAATAAAATGAATAATCATGCACGTAAAGATGTTCCTCTAATCTTCTATTTTTTGTAGATAATGGCATATTTTTAATTTTCTTCTTCCACTTCACATAACAAAGGAATATTTTTTTTATTTTTTTTTTCAATTCTTATTTTTGTGGGTGAGGAAAAGAAATGTGGATAATCATTAGGATCTATATTTCAGTCCTTTTTCACTAGACTTTTGATTTGTTTCTGAAAGGAGTAGCTGAATTTGTTGTTGTATAATTTTCTTAAAATTTAAGGCAATATATCTCTCTGTGTCAGCTTACTAGGATGAAAAGTGCATGCTCAGTAATGTGTTAGCTTCACTCTTGATTCTCCGAATCATGGTTTATGGAGGGTCTTCATTATAAACACATGGCTAGCTTTTGCTTACATTTTCTATTGCTAAATTTGCAGATACGACAAAATGATCGGTTAGCTGTTAGCAAGCTAGTAACCAGCTTGACAAAGGGGAATGTTCGTTCACCTTTAGCTCAGTGCTTACTGATTCGTTACACTAGTCAGGTGTTGTTTGGATTTTATAATGACGTGAAATGTGTTTCTTTAGTTTTGTCAGATCTCATAAGTACTGATTGGACATGCTATCACTTGACATGCGTAGGTTATAAGAGAGTCGGGTGTAAATACCCAGACAGGGGATCGCCCATTCTATGACTATCTTGAGGGCTGTCTCCGTCACAAAGCTGAGATGGTTATCTTTGAAGCAGCTAGGGCAATCACAGTATTGAGTGGTGTGACTACCCGAGAGTTGACTCCTGCAATAACTGTATTGCAGCTCTTCTTAAGTTCATCAAAGCCAGTGCTTAGGTTTGCTGCTGTCCGGACTTTGAATAAGGTTATTCTTTCTATAATGATTCTAAACCATCCTATTGTACTTGTTACTTTTGACGTGTTTATGAATTTGTGCTTTATTTATTAATATTTTCTTTGCATTAATTGACTCCCTCCCTCTCTCAAGATGTAGTTATACTTTTCACTTTATTTTTTTCTTTTTGATTTTATAAAATCAAACTGAATCTATAGGTTTTTTCACTTAATAATGACACTGAGTGCTTGCCCATGTACTATGATGTAAATTGGAAATGAATAACTGAAGAGTTCATGATGCTACATTACATTTTCTGCAGTTTAAGGTAAATTATTGCTCCCAAGCATTGATAATGCACATAAGTGTTTTATTTTTTGGTGGAAAATGGAAATCTTGTTGATTTTAGCTGTATTTGATAATTTAAGAAATTTACCTTAGCATTGTTTGGTTAGTCTGATAAGATGTAACTGCTAGACATTTGTCACTTTGAAACGCTAATATCTTGCAACTATTGTGAGGATATTCATTTTGAGGATACTTTTGAGCTTTTCAAAGCTTTTGTATGGCTACATACACCAATATTTTGTTAACCAATTTAATTGTATTATGGAACTGGGATATTTGATGGTACAGGTCTTTGTGCTACTGGTTTCTCCAAGGAGTTAGGACCTAATAATGTGTAGTTTCTGGACAGATATCTATCTAAATTGCATTATTGGAATGTACATGTCCCGAATTTGCTACACGTTCTATGTATGTAATCTGTTCTCATATTCTCTACGAGTTCCACGAGAAGTATTGCTTCCAGAGGAGTAGTGGCATCACATATTAGTTGAATATTCTATGCACCATCTATATTCAAAACGATGTTATAGATGATTCAATAATTGACTAATTATTAAAGAACTGTTTCTAGGTTTCACTTCCACAATGCCCATGATATCTCTCCCTTCTGCTTACTGTCTATTTTATGATGCTATGTTGATGTATTCCAAACTTTAATTATATGTAGGTTGCTATGTCACATCCAATGGCTGTAACGAACTGTAATATAGACATGGAGAGCTTGATTTCAGATCAAAATAGAAGCATTGCTACCCTTGCCATTACAACTCTACTGAAAACGGGCAATGAATCGAGTGTTGATCGCTTGATGAAACAGATTACAACTTTTATGTCTGATATTGCTGATGAATTCAAGATTGTTGTTGTAGAAGCTATAAGATCATTGTGTCTGAAATTCCCCCTCAAGTACAGATCTCTGTAAGTGATTTTACAATTTTCTGGATTCGGATTGATGAAATTCATGAGTATCTAATAATGCTCTTGGCCTTGGGTTTTCTTCAGGATGAATTTCTTAAGCAATATTTTGAGAGAAGAAGGTGGATTTGAGTACAAAAAGGCAATTGTGGATTCGATTGTGATCTTAATTAGAGATATTCCAGATGCCAAAGAAAGTGGACTACTTCATTTATGTGAATTTATTGAGGATTGTGAATTCACATATCTTTCCACCCAGGTTAACCATTTTTTATATTGGCACCTTCCATTTTTGGGCAATTTACGTTTGTTACAATTTAATGTGGTTCATTTTTATTTTCCAGTATTAACTAGAGTTATATTAAATTGATACCCTGTTAGATCCTACACTTCCTTGGAAATGAAGGACCAAAGACATCTGATCCAAGTAAATATATTCGGTATATCTACAACCGAGTGATACTTGAGAATGCAACTGTTCGGGCCAGTGCTGTCAGTACACTGGCGAAATTTGGTGCAATGATTGACTCATTGAAAGTATGACAGGATTAATCTCAATTAACATCATTGTTTAATAGACATGTGTTATTAACTTGGAGGTAAACATTTTCTTTCTTTGCTGCAGCCCCGCATATTTATTTTGTTGAGACGTTGCCTTTTTGACAATGATGACGAGGTCAGCTTCCTGTTCTATTGAAATTTTTAAGTGTGTTAATATTTTTGTAATTGCATGTCTATGGTTTTTTATATCGAAATTCCAATGTTTGAAAGTCTGAGATTTTATTGATGAGATCAGGTTAGGGATGTGTCCCTAGATTGTAATCATAAGAATTTCATCCATTAAAATGGGAAAGAATTTCTGTCCTAATGGTAATTCTGAATTTTTATTACTATTACTTCCAATCCTTACATAATTGCAGCTCCCCATAAAGGGGTCCCTGCTGAAAATAGAAAATCTTGATTGAAGTGCTAGCCAATGTATCTAGGTTCTTTCTATGACAACTATGGTTCACTATTATTATTATTATTATTTTTTCCAATTTTGTATTTAAAATAGAAAAAGCTAGATTAAGAAACAAGATTTGCAGGTATTTTTTTTAATTGATCTTCTGAAAAATTATGATAAGGTGCCTAGAAGTGTACTCTGATTATTAGAGAAAAAAATGGTTATACCGATACTATTAAGCATTACCGATACTATTAAGCATTTTTAAGAAGTCGTATTAGATTTATTGATATTATTAAGCATATGCAATCACTCATGGGTGTTATATTCTGGAGGGATAATGATATAAAATCTCCTATTACTTTGAACTTGCATTGAAATTCCACCGAATCTTTGGATTCATGAAAAATCTCCAAGATTGGGTCTTTTAGCATATGTTATTCATTGATGATACAGTTTTACTTAATAAGACATTGAAGGAATAAATAGTAAATTAGGGCTAGCACTTTCAAATGTGAAAGTTTAGGGTGTGTAGAACTAAGATAGAATGTGTTGATTGTCCTTATGCTTATAGTGTGAACAAGGATGATAGTAGAGCATCATCAACCAATACCACGGATGCGATTGCTTATTGCAACCTTGTGTTTACCCCATAAGGTATTGTTTTGCCTTTCCTTTTGCAGGTCCGGGATAGAGCTACATTGTACTTGAATACCCTTGGAGGTGATGGTTCAGTTGTTGAAACTGATAAAGACGTGAAGGAATTTTTACTTGGCTCTCTAGATATTCCGTTGACCAATATGGAGACAAGTTTGAAAAATTATGTGAGTATTCGTCTTAAATTGTTGCTTATTTGAGCATTCATGTTGTTTTCTATTTGTGTCTCTTTATGTACTGTTTGAAGTCACTGTTTTTTCATGTCTTTGTAACAGATACAGAACCCATCAGAAGAGCCTTTTGAAATTGATTCTGTGCCTAGAGAGGTAAAATCTCAGCCCCTTGCTGAGAAAAAAGCCCCAGGGAAAAAGCCAACTGGTTTAGGTGCTCTTCCAGCTGGCCCCACTCCAGTAGCTGATACTTATGAAAGGCTACTCTCCTCTATCCCAGAGTTTGCAAGTTTTGGAAAGCTTTTCAAGGTTTTGGCTGAATATCTTTGATAGCAAATTCATCATTGTGATTAAATTTTTTTTATAATTTCTAATTATGAAGTACTCTATGAACTTTGTTTCGCATGTCAGTCTTCAGCACCGGTGGAGCTTACTGAAGCTGAAACTGAGTATGCAGTTAATGTTATTAAACATATTTTTGATGGCCATGTGGTGTTCCAGTACAACTGCACTAACACAATTCCAGAACAGCTGCTGGAGAATGTGAGATTTATCTTTGCTTTCTGACATTAGTTTGAGAATTTGTTTTCTCAAAATTTTCTTACTTCTGCCAGGTGTTTGTTATAGTGGATGCTTCCGAAGCTGAAGAATTTTCTGAAGTAGGATCCAAACCCTTAAAAAGTCTTCCATATGATACACCAGGACAGACATTTGTGGCATTTGAGAAACCTGAAGGCGTTCCCTCTGTCGGGAAATTTTCGAACATGTTGAGGTTTACTGTTAAAGAGGTACCTGTCCCTCCCATCGCCCCATTAGCTTTATGTAACATTTGCACAATGACCATCATGTTTGTCTAAGCTTGAAAAACTGTAAAAGTTACTTAAAGTAACTTTTTGTTTCCAAACATGTATGGATAAGTTGTTTTTTTCATGCCTTAAAGTTAATAAAGTTACTTATTTTGAAAGTAACTCTTAACCCTATTCTCAAAATAAGTAACTTATTTCTTACTTTTACTAAAAAAAATATATATATTTGTTAAAAAAAAAAAACTTACCAGTACATTGTTTTTAAGCTTTAGCCAAACAAGCCAATAAAATTCAGACCTTGAATGTGTGACTGAATAGTTTGGGGTTAACCGAATTGCGACAATCACCCTAGGAACTTGTAGCTTCTGTTTTCCAACATACAGGTGGATTTATATTTGAAGCAAAAGATATGGTCATGATATATTTGGATGATAAAGATGCATATATATGATGCTTCATATTATTCTATACATTGTTAATTTTGGACTATACATGAATACATGCTCATGTCTACAACTCCACATGTTCATAAAATCTTTTGATCACTTTGATTAGTGAACCCCCATTCATTCAATTGGCATACTAGGTTGATCCCTCAACTGGTGAGGCCGAAGATGATGGAGTGGAAGACGAATACCAACTCGAAGATTTTGAGGTTGTTGCAGCAGATTACATGGTTAAAGTAGGGGTCTCCAACTTTAGGAATGCCTGGGAAAGCATGGGCCCCGACTTCGAACGTATTGATGAATATGGACTCGGGCCAAGGGAAAGCCTGGCAGAATCTGTTAACGCCGTAATCAATCTTCTTGGCATGCAGCCCTGTGAGGTAAGCCTTTGCCCATTTGCATTTTCACCATATAATTAGACTTTTAGATTTCTTTCTCTTTCTTTTTAGCTAGTCATGATAATTCACTATTTTCTTTTCAATAATTTCCTGGTTCAATAGCATTGTGTGGAAATTAACTCTTGCAAGTGACCGCGAAGATTTTTCTTGATGAATTGCTGACTTCCAGTTTATTGTTCACTGTTCTAGAACCATAGTCTTGTGCTGCCGTTATAATTAAAATATTTTTCACTGCTGCTTCTGGAAGGAACCTGAAAGACATTTGCTTTCCTTGTTCTTTTTCCAGGGAACAGAGGTCGTCCCGAGCAACTCAAGATCCCATTCATGCCTCTTATCTGGCCTATATATAGGCGACGTGAAGGTTCTTGTCCGATTGTCTTTCGGAATTGACGCCTCGAAAGAGGTGGCCATGAAGTTGGCTGTTAGATCGGAGGATGAGAATGTCAGTGATGCAATCCACGAAATAGTTGCAAGCGGGTAGTATTGTTGCCCCCATTTTTCAAATTTTCTTTGTCTGAGGTAAAACTGGTTCAAATGAGAATAGGGGTTTATTTTGAGTAATTGGTAAAGATTTCTTCTTCGGTAAATATACTCGTAACTGCCTCTGCAGTGGATTTGGCCTGCTTTAAAATTCAATATATTCTTACATTTATTTATTATTTTCCCAAAATAAAGAGAGATGTTTCGTGTATCTAAGAGTAAAAGTAGTACTCAACGTAACTTCGCCGGGGGATTTTAACTACACATTACATAGGATTCATCTTTAGTGGTCACTTTTTTGCAACTCAATTCAAGGGATTTAAACGCTCTTTTTTTTTTTTTTATTAATTAAAATCAGCTTTTTAGCTCTCCCAAACCAACACTAAATAATGTGCTTGAGTTTTCTCGGATTGTTAAATGAAAACCAGTAAAGGGGAAAAAAAACTAGTAAAATTTTAGAGAATTCAAACCAAAAAACGTTAAGAAACAAAGAAAAAGCAACAATAAAATACAATGGTGAATTACGAGGACAACTCATCACAATGTTTTGGCAGTAGTTACTTTAACTTCAATGTGGGGAATGTTGAATATTAATAAATGTAAAAATGTAAAATGTCATGTCTTAACTTAAAAAAAAAAAAAAGGAAAACTACCGTGAAAAAAGAAAAAGAATGATCAAGATTCAAAAGTTGAAAGCAAATACATTAATTACTCTACACTACTACTCTGTTGGATCTTAATTTGGCTCAACAAAACCCTAATACAAAAACAGCCAATTAGTCCAATACATTAATAATTATAATTCTTGGCGACGAAGCTAAAATTAATAATTAAAACCCTGCAAGTGTACAATATCAAGGCCCATTCGAACTTCTAATATTGAAATCATTTGTTTTTGCATGTCAGCGTATAGTACGAGTCCTTATTATGCACAACAAATTGAAGATTTTGTGAATGATTTGTATAAGTTTATCTTTTTAGAGTTCAATGTCGGTACCTAATTAAAAGGAAAGATCGTTCCCTTGATCACATCATATTCTCGAGGATGATTTTCAAGTTCAATTGTCATGTGATTGGTTTTGTTATTTAGTCGAGAAGAGAGATTATTGACTAAAAAGTCGCAATCTACCTCGTCAAAGTCAAGCTCTTTCATCCCGAGAGAAATGATGGAGATGGGATAAAATAAACATAGGATTTAGATAGTAATTAAAATAGAATTGAGTTCAACTATGTTTGTTTAAATTAGATTAGGTTAATTTTAATATTGAATAATGCTAAATGTACATTCTTTGTTAATGTTTAAGATGACACCCTCTTATGTGGATAAAATATGACCAGTGGATTGTTGGAGTGTGCTTAAGATTAAAGACCATGATTATTGCCTACTCATTAATGTCAGAGAAAATGTACATGTCCGTTAGATTTCCTTTCTTTCTTGTTCATTTTCTTTTGTATTGTCAAGTTGTCATGCATCATTAATGCCTCATCCTTTTGATTTATTTCAGCCTGATTTTGCTGCATTAATTCCTCTGTTCTTTGTTTTTCTACACAACCTTCAAGGTCTACTCAGTGGCCTCATCATTAGCAGTAAGTTTTTTAATTGCATCGCCCAAACCATCAAAAATTAATATATTTGTACAATTGTGGTTGACAATGATGGATGACAACATTGATGTTGTCAAAATCAGACCAATAATTTTAAAAATTGATTTTGAAATGGATGAATGTGATGTTGTCAAGTATGATTGTCAACCAAAGTGGTTAAAAATGATTGATCAATATGCTTATCCACTATTTTAAGATGTTCCTCATGTACAAGAAGGCATGGATGTCCACAGAGGTTTATGAAAAAGGGTAATCTATTTGATGCTATTGCCCTTCCATACGTCAAGAAGGCTAAGAAAACCAAAGTCGTATTTGTGAGAAGAAATATAGTTGTGGCAGTAAGAATTCTAAAATATGTAAGGCAAGACAGAAATGTAGTCAGAAGTCCAAATGTTTTTGTTTTTATAAACAGTAACGCTATTTAGCACCACTACTGTTTAATTCCTGTTTAGATAGCGGCAGTAGTGCCACCAAGTTACAAATTTAATTAAATGAATCACATAATTTCACTTTTAGTTGAATATATCATATAATATTACATAAACTGATGTTAGATAGCATTATTCTTCTATGGATATCCAAGGTTTTCCTTTGTCTATTAATCTAAACGTAACTTAAATATGTATATGAATATAAAATCCTATGAATTGAATAAAGCATCTCCACCAACTCAACTGCATGTAATATTAATAATGCATGCATACCTTTAGCCTCTTTATATAGATTGGGTTCATTTTGTAACCCCTATAGTATAGTAAATTCACATTAATATATGAGTCAAATGATGTGATAAATATTTATTATACATTCCAAAAAATAAAAATTATCACAATTAAACCATAATATTTGATTCTATAAGAACTTGTTTTACTGACCATTGAAAATTGTCCTAGATTAAATCAATTGTATTTGTGATGATTGGTTATCTAAAACGACGAAGTTACGCTGTTTTGTACTTTTGTTATATTTTCCATGCATAATGATTAAATTTAGCTAAATTGCAAACAAACAACTACAATTAATCCACTGTTTGATGGTCATTATAAAGAGATATTAGAGAAAATAATGTTTTGAATATTGATTTTTTGGTGAATGTGTAATTAAAAAGTAGAAAAAAAATTTGGTTTATATGCAGAATATTTGATTTTGTAAATATTTGACTAAAAATGAGTATGAAAAAATGAAGAGTTTTAAATTAAAAAGAGTCAGCTAAGTTGTTGGCCACTATTCCTTGGATGTTGAAATAGCCCGCCATTGAATATTAAAGACTTTATAGTGATTTGTTATTACATAGCCAGGGGCAGACCCATGAAATTTTTCCAGTACGAGTGGTATTAGTAAAAGTAAAAGAAAAAATTATAACACAAACAGCCTGAAAATACACCTATTTTTCAGCTAATTTTTCAAGAAATCAACCATTATACATGACAAAGTCCGCACGTAATGGGACACGTACATGCTCCTTGATACATCATAACAAGAATTTTTAAGTGTAAGCCAGAACCGGAAAAAAGTATAAACCATAACAAAAACATCATTTTACAACAGTGGACTTATTTCCTACTAGGCACAGTAGGGCACAGATTTTTGGCCCAAATATGAAGATGTTAACCAGGAAAGCATACGAGTCTATCGTGCACTATTGTCTGCAAGTGCACATTAGCAAACAATTATTCCTCCCGGACATGCATATCCTTGTGCATCCATTTTATTAGTACTTTTTAACGAGGCTTTCCATATTTTCTCTTATTTTAATTGACACTGAAACAATTACTCAAATATAATTGTGTCCTTATGAGCTCAATTGTTGATTGAAAACTATTCACTGCAAATGTTAGTTCTGGCAGACTGGTAAAGTTTCTTTTCTTTCTTTTTTTAACCCTTTTATGTGGTTTGGTTGGGAAGTGGGGTTCACCATGCTATTGCACATTCATTGAACCCAATTGACAATTTTTAATATGCAAAACCCTATTAATACAGAGAGTATGTTCCCTTTTATACACGAATTGGTTTTTCATCCAATAAAATAAAAAATTAAGCCAAAAGTAGACTTCAGAGGGTAAGAATAGCACCTGTTGCTAATATTTGCCTTTACTATTTCTTGTAAGAAATATCTCAAACAGGAGGGCACCTAGTGGTGGCAAACAAGCCCAAGCCGAGCGGGGTAGCTCGGCTCGTCTAAATGGCAAGCCGCTCGTCGAGCGGCGTCAAGCAGGCTCGTTCGTGGGCTCGTCCTATACAAGCCACGAGCCGGCTTGGCTCGTGGCTCGTTAAAAAAAAAAAAAGAAATTTTGAAAAAGTTGAGTGACCGTTTCGGTCCTAATAATTTTTTTTTTCATTTCATTTTTCCCTATAAATACCAATCCATTACAATATATTTTTCCTACCAAACTCACTATCAA
>CAIGRP010049784.1:0-18921 GCA_903798385.1 Fraxinus cuspidata
AAATAGGGCAAGTACACGGCGGAGGGGATGAAGATAGGGCAGAGAGGAGGAAGAAGAGGAAAATCGTGGCGGCGGCAACAGATAGTACGAGGACTGGGACTGAAATCACCACTCCCTTCGATGGAAGCAATGCCATTTGATAATTTCCCAGACTCAAGGCTCAGACTTGAATTTTGGGGATTTTGATTTTCTTAAATTTATTTGTCTGAAGTTGAGAATGGACAGGTGAGTAGTTGATTATTTATTTATTTATTTAATTTTTTATTTTGGGAAATTGGCTCAATTTGTCCCTAACGTATGGCCCTTGTGCGCAAATGGTCCCTAACGTCTTAGTCTTGGCACTAACCCCTCAGCCCATAGATTTTGTGTGCAAAAAGTCCTTTGAGATGGTTTCAATTCATTATAGTCGCATCTAATTTATTTATGGTAAAGAGTATCTTTAAATTTAAATAGTAATTTTTTAAAGCACTTCACAAGCTCTCTATTTTGACTCTTTATCATGCTATATGTACAAAGTAGATTAACAAACATGATTCGCAAATTATGTGTTGGCAACATTTAGGTCAATCATTTAAAAACAATTTTGAAATCAATGAAAATCGATATTTTGCCAACACTTATTTTGTCGACAAACTTCGTTTACAAAGTTTGTACAACTAGATTAATTGTTTATATTTTCAAATAGCATTAAATGATTTCTTCTCGTCTTTTATTTGACATAATAATTTTATATGTTAATGACCAATCAATTCAAATGTCATTTGAATAATTTAAATTATAGAGTATTGCAATTTATAATTTATTAAATGCAATCATTGTTAATTAATAATAGAGAGTGAATTTAGCTCTCTAATAAATTTATAGAATCAAACTCACTCTCTATTTCAAAAAGTTAAAATATAGCATATTTTAAAATTTATTTTGAAGTATTGATTTTTATTATTTTTTTTTAAAAACATTTGGTGTTAAGAGTGTCTTTTGGAGATGCTTATTTACATATTTATACACTTAAAAAGGATAATTTGTGCACAATTTCTTTATTCCCATAATTCTTTGCGACTGTATTCCAAACTTCACATGCCAAAGAGACAGAGTGAGAAATAATTTGAAATAGAAAGAAAGAAAAAGAAATATAAATATAAATGGCTGGTTTTCATCCTTTTTTGGTTATATAAATATAATTTGTGCACTTTTTGCACTTGTCTTCAAGATCTCTCCTCTCTCTTTATCTTTCTTTCTTTCTTTCTTTTTTTCAAAAAATTAATTTCCACGATCAAGTGATTTTTTTTTTTTAAGGATAAGAGTGGAAAGACACTACCATATACATGGAAAATAAAGCCTCTATTTACCATAGGTATGGTCGTCTTTTTCTATTAATAAAATTAAGATTTAAAGGTCAAAATTTTTGGATAAGCACTCGTGATGACTATTATATATTAAATTGTTAGACCTTGTTTACATTAAAGTTACTCATTTTTTTTTAATTTTTTTCGGCGACTACTTAGCACACATCAAGAAATATACGCCCTTCTCCTAGCTCCAACTTGTGGATGCCGACATTTGATCAACGATGATGATCTTGTTGTGTTGTATAGATAATAAACCGTTGAATTTCGAGTAGGTAACACTCATTTTATTCTTTGATGTAGACACTTGTTTATAGTCCTAGAACTTGTCTTAAATTTGAGTTCTAAGGACCTATTTGATGGACCTTTTTTTTTCATGAAAAATTCATTTTTCACTTTTGTCATGTTTGGTAGCCAAAATTTTCCATGGAAATATTTTCCTCCCACCCCCCACGTGTCCCATTTTTCCATGTTTTTATTGAATTGATTTTCCCACCACTTTGGTGGGAAAATGGTTTCCACCATTTTTTTTAATTTTTTTTTTTTTTGACAATGAAACAAATTTTATGGGCAATTGTAAAAAAAAAAATTTCATTTCATGGACAATTTCCATGGAAAACAAAGTCAAACGAACACCAAAAGATCCAATATTTTCTAAGTGGAAAATTACATCAATCAACCATAATTAATTTACAATTCTAAACAACACAAAAAAACAATTATAGGCAATTCAAACCCCCATAATTCATTTTTTTTCCACCCGAATTTCACTCTTGTAATCAAACGGACCCTAAGTTCAATTAGAATACCCAATCCTTTGTTTCAAATATGTGATAAAACTTATAAGACAACAATTTATTCAAACTTGTCTGTCATCAATTTATCGTTTTAGTTATGAATGTGTGGAACTTATGTAACGTTAAGAATCTTAGATTAATCATGATGTTAGTAAGTATGAACTCACAAGACAAATTTGAGAAGGTATGATTGAAGCAATAGATATGTGGAAGCTTACACTTACCGCAAACTTCATTTATTCTGTATAAAGATAACTTTCAAGGTGAAGGAGACAAAATAGGAAGAAAATCGAGAAATTCATCGAAGAAGATGACTCTCTTTCTGCCGCAAGAAAAGAATGATTCAAAGAAAATCGATGAAAATAGAAGAAATTCGATAACCTTGTTTGATGTCCATTTATATGCATTGAAATTAATTTATTGAGATAATTGTACAATCGATATATATAACACATAACATTCATTGTCTCTAGCTAAGACAGTTGGACTCTGCGAACAATCTCCAATTTTATTTCTTGTTATCTTTAATTGTCATAATTAAGCATCCTTTTTAGACTCAAAATTCTATTCTTCCCATTTCAAGAGTTCGATTAACACGTGTTTCCAAGAAGCAAAGAACGTATACAACAACAGTTTTTAAGAATTTAATTACATTTATGTCCACTCTTTTATGATTAAAAATATCAATTAAAAACCCCTTCTTTTTTTTTTTTCAAAATCGGGTATTTGATTTAGTCATAAATTTAATTCTTAGACTCAAATTTTAAATTTCAAAAGAGAGAATGTGATATGATTTCCATATTGTATTTAAGATTCATCCCTCTAACCCTATCTAGAAATTAAGACAAAGATGCAATTATAATTAGAAGTAAATAAATAATTTTTCCTAATAAAGAGGAGCCTAACTACATTTCTAATTTCCCATATTATACGAGAAAGTTCAAAGTTGGGACCTTATAAGTTTTTAACACAACAATGTGACAGAATCAAAGCCTAAACTGCATACCAAGTAGCTGTCATCACTTGTAACTTGTAATACAATTAATATATATTCATAGGACAATTACATTTTACTTTAAACATATTCCAATTTTATCGAGTCCAACATACTGAACGAGTTGTATCCATTTATCTTATATATGTATGAAAATATTTAGTAAGTTATTGCATTTTAACCTTGCAAAATAATAACTTTGTTATCTTCTTAATTTGCTTATATAACACCACGCAATGAAGGCATAATGTGATATCTTTCTACATTCAAGGGATTCATCATTAATCTTTCCATTACTTAAACAAGCTTCTTCTCCTCATTCTTCCTCAATCAAAATTTGAAAAGCCAAACCAAAATAAGTACTTATTTTTGTTAAGCAATGGAAATCCATGGTCAAGAGCCGTGCCAGTCTGAAGCATCCAGTATTTCTGCTGCATCAGAACAAGCCCATGTCAAAAAGTATGCAGATGATGATCAGAAGAAGAACACAAAAATGAAGGAGAAAATTGAAGAAGGATATGATTCAAAGCCTGAGTTAACATCCCGAGTTGAATTGGATCTCAAACTTGCTGCCAATGATGAGTTGAGTAATAATAACAATAATGATGCAGCAGCAGCCTCCAATCTTGAACTCAACCTGTTTAACTCGTTGAACTCGGGTTCTTCTCCGGCGAGCGAGTCATCAAACGATGGCTCAAAACGTCGTGCCGAGACGAAAACATTTACATGCAGTTTTTGCAAGAGGGAGTTTTCGACTTCTCAGGCACTGGGCGGCCACCAGAATGCCCATAAACAGGAGCGTGCACTGGCCAAACGTCGCCATGGGGTAGCAGAAGTGGCGGCGGCCACGCCTTTTGGCCACCATCCGGCCTATTCATTCTATCCCTACGCCACCTTGCCACAAGTCCCTTTTTATGGTAGTTACAACAGATCGTCACTTGGGGTCCGACCAGATTCCATGATCCACAAGCAGTCTTATAATCCGTATGGCATTCGTTTTGGCCCTGAGAAAATTTCCAGGGCTTTTTTCATGAACCCTAATTTGCAGGGTTTATCATATAGTCAAATCAATGGTGGATTTGGCCTTGAAAAGTTTGAAAAAAGGGCTTCAATTCTTGATTTAGGGCATAACCCTATTGATCTTGATCATCATAATTCATCAACAAGCAAGGGGAATGAAGGCAATAGTCAACGGCTGAGATTGGGTAGTCTGAATCAACCCGATGATAAATCAGGCCTTGATTTGAATCTGAAGCTTTAATTGTAGTTTAGTTTATCTCTTTTTTTCTTCTTTTTTTGAATCATTTCTTTCATTTAGTTCAGTTATGATTTGAATGTTAAATCACATTTATTTTTTATTAATACAGCCTCATGTTTGAAATTCAAAGAATGGTTTAATTTAATCATTCAGCATTGTTATATTCCATTATGCGCTAATTCCTTTATTATGTTTCCATTACAAAATGAGGCTATTATCATTTAATATAATTATTGTATCAATTAATTTTCTTTTCCTTTATTTAGAATCCAAATAAGACTTGGACCTAAGAAAACTTGATAATGAGAGCTTATATAACACCATAATCTTCTTCACTAAATAAAAAGGTCCGTTTAGCAACCAATATTAAGTGACAAAACAAAATATTTTGCCGTAGTTAACAATAGAATTTGCAACCCTTTTTCACCGAAAGGTTATTTTTATTTTTTGAAGCTAAAAGCTTCGTTGTTATTATCATTGTTAAAGACGGAAATCGGGGTCTCATAAATGATGGTTATATTGTCATTGCAATTTTTATTTCGTACACCACATTTTAATTGTAGTTAAGTTTCTCAATCTTTACTTATTGTAGCAATTATTTCCTTAATTTTTTTCATCGAGTTTTTATCTTCAACCTTCCATTAATTAGCACTATATCTTTTTCGATGATGATTTATATCAAAATATTTTGTTTTTATGCTTTGAAATATGGAGATTTTTTTTTTGCATTATTTATTTATTTATTTTTGAAATATGACGGAAAAATAAGTTGCTTTGCGCCATTTCAACGAACTTTTGAACATAAAATGTTATCAAACACAAAATGTATTAACTAATGGAAAGTTTGAGGATAAAAATGCTATGAAAAATGATTAGGGACATAAGTGTTATAACGAGAAAAGATTTAAAAAGTTAAATGTAGTTAAATTGTAGTGTAAGAAATAAAAATTGTGGTGTGAATATAATTACCCTTCCATAATTCCTTAATCGTAGTTGTGTGTGCGTACTTTATTATAAGCAGATACAACTCAAATCAACTTGATGCTTTATACAAGATCTTCACGGGGACATTTCTAAGAACAATCTTAAAAAGAATTTAAATAAATAAAATAATCACATATATCTAACAAAAATCAATACATGTAGTTGATTTCTATGGAATTACCAACAAAATACTACTGGTATTCACCAATGTACATTCGTCAGTGTTATCTGTAATCTCATTGGCAACCATTGATGATGCTTCGATTGCTAATCATCAACAATTGTTTTTACTTATATTTTTAATTCTTTGAATTAATTTGCCACTAATTTATTGATTCACGAGCAATAATTACTTCGAGAGATGGATTGCTTGTCTAGACCACGTAATAAAATCCGATAATTTGTATAAAAATTTAGGAATACATTTTCTAATTAAGTCGATACATGGATTCTTAGAGTTTTAATGCATTTAATTAAAATTTATTCAGATTTACATAGATTTATGTAATTAACTTAGTTAAATAAAATCAATTTGAACTCAAGAGACATAAATTGAATACGTTAGAAGAATTCGACCGAGTACATATAATTAATTATTTTAAAAATTGGTGATTGAAGTCATGAATCGTAACACTTAAATCTTCATATAAAAAAATTCACTTTTATTGTTTTAGTGTATTAAAATAAAAAACAAAAAAAAAATATTTCTATTTGTTTTAAATCAAATTGAAGCATAGTAGTCCTTGTGGGAATGATTATTACGTCCACTTTATTACCGATTACAATCCGTAGACTTGTGGGACATAAAATCGACAACAATTCTTCATAGATAATAAGGTCTAGTTTGATTACGATTGAACTCGATTGATTAGGATTAAGACTCGAGGTCTATGGTTGCGCCGATTTTAGCATTATCACAATTCATTAATTCTAGAAATGTCATTATTCGAATATTACATATTAGCTCATATTTGAGTCACATTAAAATTTTCATTATCATTTTTCTACTTATTTTCAACCACACATTTTTCAATAAAATAATATTTTTCATCACATTAATAACTTTTCCGTCTTTTTCAATTATACATTCTTCATCAACCTGCTATTCCCAAATACATTATTCCAAAATAATGTGGCTCAAACACATGAAATAACATTTTAAGGCTAATACAAGGCTTATCTAAATTTAATTTTATTAAATTAAATATTTTTTGAAACTTTGATTGTTTATATACTAGTAAATTTTTTATTTAAATTAGATAATAAACTAATAAAATAGTAACATCTAATAGTTAAATCAATTGTTTTATTTAAAAAATAGTTAAATCGATTGAGTAACTTTTTAATGAATTACTTGTTACTATAAAGTTAATATGCTCTACTTGGTAGGGACTAAAATGTAGATTTAAACTAAGTTAAAGTCAATAATTAATTTTAATCACGTTTTATGAGATTCACAGCTTTTCAACCACATATTTCATCAAGTTTCATCAAAATCTTATTTTAATTCCTACCAAACAAAAGCTATACATTGAATTTATTTTCTAAATTCATTTTAACTTGAATAACGGGTATATGTAATATATATACATTTTTGAAGAAATAAATCCTCTAACAAATATATACATATATATACACACATATATACATATCCATCAAGCAATATTGATGAGTAAAATCCGATTAAAGTATTACAAGAATGAAGAAATGTGACATGTACAAGATGAGAAACTAAGCCCCTGTTTGACACACATTCTTTTGAAATTTATTTTCAATCATATGTTCTTCAATAAAATAATATTTTCCATCACATCAATAATTTTTTATTACTTTTTAATCACATATTTCTCATCATATCACTATATAAAATATATTTCCTTAATAATATTCATCAAACACTCTCTAAGAGCATTTTTAGTGTAATTATAAATAACTTAAAATTCGTATTAGTTGGACAAGCCTCCACCAAGGTAACATGATGGAAAAAAAAAATAGAAAATATTTTGAGTTCAATTCAGAAGTTCTATCGAGTAGATTCTAACTCGAGCAAATTATTGTTCATAAAATTCTTTACAGTTGCTCAAAGCATGCCATTTATTATATAATAAAATACGAGAAATTTGCGATCGCTAATTGACTAGTATTCGGAGTTCTTTGTTGGTTGGTCAGCCCACTGACACAAAAATTTATATCATCATTTACATTTTTTAACATTTTGTCATGTGACAACACACTATTTGACAATTAAAAATTTTGACAATTTTTGCGTACAATTAACACTTGTCAACACTTATAATGTGAACGAAAGATTACAAATGGCATTTTCCCTTTACCAATAACCTTTTGGGATGAGCGGTGTAGACTGTCCCTTTCCCAATTGTAGATCAAAGTGCCACGTAAGAATCCAATTGAGATTCTAATTTGTAAATAAAACCCTTTTCTTTTCTGCACTTTCTCAACCACCGGTTTCAGTTTCTGCATTTACATACATTTAACGCTTTCACGTCTTTAACTCTGTTCTCTCATCTAAATTCATTCTTCGTTTTTAATCAATTCCTTGTCAATCATGGAAGACGCTATTGGTAAGCCGTTTGTAAAATTTGTACTGTTTAGTAGTTTATGATGGTTGTGTGAACGTATACATTTGCGGTATCAACTTTTTTTTATTGAATTTATTTTGTGTTTTCTGTGGAATGTTTATGTTCATCATTAGTTGCTGATATGGAATGCCTTATAATCTGCTTAATTTGTTATTGGATTAGCCTTGGAATAATCCAGATCAACGAATACGTAGAAATCAATTAAACTTAGTGGACTTATTTCAAGTTCTTCAACTCCTTGGGAAGAATTTCTCATTAGTTATGATTTGCTAGTCAATAGAATTTGGCTTCAAAAAATCGCAATCACAAAACCACTTTTGCTTTAATTCATAATTTCACCATGGATCTTACATATTTACTTGATATATCAAGTCAAACAATACAATGCAGGCGATTGCCATGGACTTAGCTTCAGTTTAGTCAGATATCTTACAGTTGATGACTTGTGAGATTTAAAGAAACTGGATGGTGGTGGGTAATTGATCTGATAAATTGATTGTTCCAATGGCTAATCCAAGATGCTACAATATACTCACTTCAGGCTCCATTGTGGATCTTGGATGAGTAATTTACCATAGCTAGAGCTATTGGAGTAGGAGGATATGGCCATTTTACCTACCATATAATGCTATGTTCCCAATGGCTGTTCTGGGATGATAACTATGGCTACATAACTTATTTGCATTATCAGAATTCAGTTACATTTTGAATACACCTCAAGACTGCATGCCTTATTATTTCTTAGTTACATCCGAAACTTAACCGTGGCAAGCAATTATAGTTTCTACCTTAATCCATTTACTTTTATTTAGCCGATCGCTGTATTCTGGCAATTTTTTTATTATAGTGCAATTTTGCCATCTAAAACGTTGTACATGAACTCCATTCATTACTTACAAGTTTGATGTCATTTGCTGACTCTCCTTTCTTTGTTTATTAGTTGCTGAAGCTAATGATGGAACCATTTCCGTTGCTTCTGCATTTGCTGGGTACCAGGAAGGTATATCAGTTCCTTGTTTACAAATAGTCTTTCCTTTTTTTTTGTTTTTTTTGGTTTTAGCAGAACAAAATACTTGACAACTGTTTGCAGCATTGTTTATTTGAAGTCCATATGCATAGCCGTTAAAATGCCTTTTTGAGGTTCAAATTAGTGGAATTTTGTTGTATGTATACCTCACATTCAGTGGAGCCCAGTATAAAAATCTAATCAGCAGAAGATAAAATAAGAAACAAGTCCATATGTGAAAGGGGTTAAATCTCCTTTACAGGGTGCATCAATAACATAGTATTATATATCATTTTTGCCCTCTGGGCACCTTTAAACAGAGAACAGGTAATGTGCACAGAGGAAGAAGTGATAAGATAACTATTAATGGTATCGCTAAGGAAAAAGGAAGGCCTAAGGGCACTGAATGGATGGTTACAAAGACAGCAACCTCGTGTTAATTGTGTTGCTGGGACACTTCAACTATGGTGACATATTTGTGTCTTGTCGTTAGATACCAACACTTCTCGGCACTCTACCATAGTCAATTTTCTTCTCTTTTTTGTCACAATTATTATATATTTGTAAATCAAGCTATTATTAAATAACAAATGGGTACCTTTATTCAAAAGATTTCAACGAGAAAAATTAATAAGTATAAAACTAAATTTATACTATAACAGTGAAGAATCTTAAAAAATTTAATTAACGTATCGACGATATGTCACATCAGTATTTTTTTGAAAAATCACGTGTCGGCGTGTCATGTCGAACACATGTATCAATATCATCATAGGATGTTAAACTGAGAAGCTGGTGCTTGATTTTGTAGAGGGGGAGAAACAATTTATATAGTTAACCTGGAACATACTCAGGATAAGGTTTTCTAAGTCCATTTGATTTGTTTTCTTCCATTCTCGTCTTGAATATCTTGACTTCTGTTCTTTATTTTTATTTGAGTTCACTTTTCTTTTGATTTACCACCATATTTTAAATTATGTCTCCTATAATGTATAATAACTTGGTTAGTGACACTTGCCGTGAGCGAAAGAGGCTCCATTTGGTGTATTGATTCTAATTAGTATCTGGTATCCTTTATTCTGCACCTGTTTTAGAATGGCTATCGTGAAAAGAGTCTTGCTCCAGAAAATCACTCCCCGATTTCACACATACAAAACTAATGAAATAGCTTGAATAAAATAGAAGTTGGAAGCCGGGAAACATTTTTCTTCTGCTTTCGCAATATAGAATAAAGTTTCGAAATAAAATTATAATAATCGTGACACATGAGCTAATGAAATGCACCATGCATCACATTTTGATCTTGTCAACCGACTATGCACCAAAATTAAGCGAGCACTATCAGTGAGTATCATCTTACATTTTACTCTTATCATTTTTTCCGGAATTAGTTCTATCAGTGAGGGTATTTAATGTTACATGTTTATGCAGCAAAACTTTCACCTCACCCACTTACATAATGAGGTGTATAACTGGAATCTAGAAACTTCAGTAACTTGAATATTAGGTAACACGGAGAAACTCTATAACAAAACATAGGATGGCATGTTATTTCTTTGATTCCTTCATAATAGATGATTATATATTTGGTTGGGTGTTCATGCAGGATAGACTCGGGGTTTCCAGAAATTATAGACATAAAAAATTGATGATTAATATTCTTATATGCATTTGTGATGGCCACAGCTGTTCAGGATAGAGATCACAAATTCCTGACTAGAGCAGTTGAAGAAGCTTACAGAGGGGTAGAATGTGGGGATGGAGGTCCATTTGGTGCAGTTATTGTTTGTGATGATGAAGTAGTGGTAAGCTGTCACAATATGGTCTTGAAGCACACGGATCCTACTGCTCATGCTGAGGTTACAGCAATTAGAGAGGTTAGAATTGCAGCGATGTTGCTGTAAAACGTCTCTAGATATTCGTAACACATTTTCCGGGCAGTGGTGGAACTACGGGTTTATTATCTGGTTTATTTTTGCACATATCTTTTGGCATTTATCTTAATGTAACTCTTGCTGTCTTGATTGTTTAATTTATATAGTTTATCCTGTACATAATTCAATAATCGTGTGTTCCTTTTTTTTGAAACTGAATTTATGCTCATAGTCGTAGTTAAATATCGACTTTCAGGCATGTAAAAAGTTCAACAAAATTGAGCTATCAGACTGTGAGATATATGCATCTTGTGAGCCATGTCCCATGTGCTTTGGCGCCATCCATCTTTCCAGAATAAAGGTTCTGTGATCTATTTGTTTCTTCTTTTCGACCTATTTCTCTTAAAAGTCTTACAAATTAAGCACCATGTTTCAGCATTAAAACGATATCCTTTTCCATTTATGCTCCTCCTGTTTTTTTTCAGAGGTTGGTATATGGAGCCAAAGCTGAAGCTGCTATTGCCATTGGATTTGATGATTTTATTGCAGACGCCTTGAGAGGTACCGGGTTTTACCAGAAAGCTCACTTGGAGATCAAGAGGGCTGACGGTAAAGAGGCCATCATAGCAGAGCAGGTATTTGAGAAAACAAAGGCTAAATTTCAACTGTATTGAATTATTCATCTCTTTTCTACCAGGGAAATGTAAAGAATCCTTTGAACTTGACCTCCATTTTATTACTCTTTTCATTTCCTTGTAGAACGTAAATTTTTAAGTACGTTTTGTTTTTACTTGTGCTGTTTTAATGGTTTACGCAGGATAGAATGAACTAAAATTACCTATTTTTTTCTCCTCCTCGAGCATGTTTGGTTATTAAAATTAGACAATATGGAATACGATAGCACGTGATAGTATGAAATGAAAATTCTTTTTTTTTTTTTTTACTCTTCTAACGTGTTTGGAATGTAAATTAGATAACATTCAATACGATAACGAACACGGTGGTTAAGATGTCTTTAGTTATCTGGTTTGAGAACATTTATCCTTTTTCGCCTTTCTTCCCCTTGACTACTTGAAATAATACAGATAATGAAAATGATAGGGAAAAGAGTAGCTAAAATTACAATAATTAGAAAAAAAAAAGGTAATGAAGTATTTTAATAAGAAAATCCATAATAATTTGGTGTGTGTATACATATTCGAATTTGGAATAAGTTCGGCACGAAACCTTATCTCGCCCTGCATATTATGAATCGGAAGGAATAATAATATTATTATTCAACTATTTTTTTTTTTTATATTTCTGTGAAGAATTCCAACAAAGAAATTGAATTGTCAATATTGTTGCATTTTGGAGGGCTATGGACTGAAGCAAACGTATCAGACAAATGTTTGAAATCGATTAATCTTGCAATCTCAAATTGGACAATAATTTTTTTAGCGGAAGACAGTTGCCGAATATTTTCAAAATATATTTAACATCGTACCATCCAAGCCATGGAAAACGAGTTGATATCTGCTTGGCAGTCACCCTTTCAAAATTTGATATTTCGTTATTAAGTTTGAAATAGTCAATGGTAAGATGTAATGCTAAAGTGTCAAAATTATCGTGTTCTCTGGTTATGTTCTGATTTATCGTGTTTTTTACTTGGACTGAGTTTTCATATAGAGATAACAATGCCGGTAACTGAAAAGGAAGGATAAAAAGTATAGAACGTATTCAAAATTTTGAGAAAAGTTACACAAGAAAAGCGAGTGGAGGCTGAGTCTGAACCAGCATCATTCTTAAATCTGAATGAGTGCCACGGGTTCTCTACATCACAAAGGTTCATAACTCTGCTCATAAAGAGAAGGGAAGACATGTTTCGCTTTGGTTCTCATGGGTCCCATGTACTGAATCAGCTTCCATTTGTAGCCAATACGCTAATAATCAAAATCTTCAATCTACCACCATCACCACTTCTGACCTCGTAATCCAAGAACGCGGATCTTCTATTCACTTCTTTAACGGAACAGATCCTGTTTCTACAGACGCATAATGGATAAATATAAATATCTCCATATATCCACCTACGGCTGCAGGACTGGGAGATGGGAAAAACAAGGCAATGGCATAACTAGTTAGGTATATAATTTGTTTCCAACAGTGTATATGCGACAATGCATCCCAACATTTCATCAGAACTTCTAGCCATCCTGACTGACCATTGGTTTGTCCATATAGAACTCTTCTAACCTAAGCATCACTGCCACATCAGGTCACTTCGTGCTCTCAACTTGGAGCTAAACAAGGTTATGCAACTCTCTACAATTTCGCAATCAGAGCTGGATGTTTCAATAATCTGATCTTAAATATATGCAATTAAGCATCCTTGTGAGATTTTCATGTTCTCCAATATAAAAAAAAGAGTTTAATATTGAGTATCACTCAAGACCATGGTTACACCATAAAACTCCAAGCATTAAGAGAGATGACTCCAAATATCAGCAGTTACATACAACAGCAGTGTTTGCAGAGAGAAGAAAGTGAGCGAAAAAGGATATATGAATTCACTGATGCATAATTCGAAGAACAGATGGCAATTATAGCATATAATTATATAAGTAAACTACTAGTCCATGTCAATTCCGATGTACATATGAAACAATATCGCTCACGGACATGGGGAGACATGCAACTCGTCAAAGGCCCAACGATTAGAAGTATTATTCAGCAACCCAAATTAAAAATCTAAGCAGAATCTGCACTTTCTCATTTATCAAAGACAAATGAACAAATATACGACTACCCCAGGAGTCAAGAAAATTAAAGAGCCAGCAAACACTTCTACCCAAGAAAGCTGTCCATTAACTCCCCATCGACCTGAGCTCCTCCAACTGTGCTTTAATCTGATCCTGCACCAACTCCAACCTCTTTGAAAACACCTCCAATTCCAATATCTGCTGTTTCTTCCATTTCTCATCAATGAACCTCTCCCCACCTGCCCCTCCACTAAAACCCAAAGGCATGGGACTCAAAGCCAACCCAAACCCACGGTTTCCATACAATCCATTCCCTATCAAATTCATTGAATTTCCCAACAACTCCTTGAAAAAGGGCGACAAACAGCTCCTCACAGTCTCCTCAATCACGTTAGTTATTGATGCTGGCATCCCCATGCCTATCGGAGTAGCCATTGGGGTGACCACACCCACTCCCACCGATGGTTGATTGATTTGAGTATTACTTGTAAAGGCATGCTGTTTTTCCTCGACTTTCACAGCTCCAGCTCGGTTTCGCTTCCTGGATCGGGGCGTCTTGCTATTTCCATCGAAGCCATTGGGGTTGTTCGGGTTAGGGCTTTGATTGCCAACAAAATTGGAGTTGTTAGGATCATTATCGTCAAACCTGGCCTCATCAATCGCGGCAGCACGAACGATGGAGCCGTTGACTACAACACTGTCGCCCCAAATTTTACTGGAGATTTCAAAGGTTGCCTGATCGTGGGGACTCTTGAAGGCGTGATCTTTGCCCGAACCAGATTTACTGATGACGTTTCGATACTTCTTCTTGAGCCTCCTCAGCTTTTCCACAAGCTGATTCTTATTGAAATCGAGCTGCAGCTTATCCTTGATCTGGTCATAGAACACCGTCGTATCATGGTGGTGCGATGAACTCTGTGGCCCACGCTGAGTAGTATACTCCAGAAACCCCTGCAACAGCTCGATTTCATCCTCATCAGTCCAGAGACGCTGAAACAGCTTCCGTGACTCGTCGGGGAAGGCTATAGCCTGCGGCTTCCTGGTGACGCCAGTTATGACGTCATCAGGAATATTTTGACGCTGCTGCTGCTGTTGATGGTGGTGCTGATGCTGGTTCACACGAAAATCCGGTACATCAGCGACGGCAACGGTGACTTGAGCGGCGGAAATGGAAACAGGAGGCCGATCAACAACAGACGCAGTAGCGGGGGAAGAGGATGCGGAATCCTCGTCGACGTCAGCCTCCAGATAGACATCTTCGCCGTGGTCAGAGCTGTCGTCATCATCTTCATCATCGAGAAGGTCCTCATCTTCGTTGTAGAGGGCGTTATTGGGGTCTTGGGCGGAGGCCATGAGGGAGCGGTGGAGGGGCAGAGGGCGATCCGATTGTGACTAGGGTTGGGGCCAGAAGGTGGGTTGTGGTTAGGTAAGGCGTTTAGGTTAGGGGAATTGAATGGGTTCATAAATTGCGTCTTTATTGGTTGCGTGTTAGGCTGGCTAAGATCGGATTGGGGTTCAATGGTTCACCACGTGCCGCTGGCTGGTTAACCAACTCCCAATGACTAATTAAATAGAGTGGTGTTATTTGTAATTAACACCTGTCCCATTACAAATTCAATTAAATGGGTGATGTGATTTTACGTTTAAATGAACGTATTTGTATAGCATTATTTGATTAAATAACCTTTTAATATCCATTCATATGCACAATTGAGTGATTTTTTGTTTTTACTTCTTCGCACTAAAAAGAGACTCAAAAGCTACTTTGGGTGTTTAGCTAATTTTATGAAATAACTTCTTTTAATTAGAAAAACTTTAAAATAAATTGCACTTCTGAAATATAAAACTCTTTTATGGACCTATGACATGAATTTTGAAAAGTCAAAAAGAGTTTTTAAGACCCAAAAGTTAGTTTTTTATTCGTTTGGGTTAGAAAATCTTTTGGAGGAAATTGATCCAATATGATTTCCTCTAAAAGTACTTCCAGAATATGAAATTCTTTTAAAAATTAATTTGCAAATAAAAATTAAAATAGTTTCCTCTAAAAGCACATGTGCTGAAAGTAAAAATAAAAACAAAAATCATTTTAAACAGACATTTAAAAGAAGCAGAAATAGAAGTGAAAATCACGTGAAACAAGCCTCTGTAAAATCTCTTTCATCCAGACAATAGCTTCCACAAAATTATCTAAATATATTCAAAAGTAACTTTCTTTAACTTAATTCCCCAAACAAACCTTTAGTACCTGTATAAATGTGCGTATAAAGAATTCAAATGTTGTGTCATATGTGCTGATTTGGTCCGAACCAAAGCTAGCTAAGATAGAATTCAAATCAAGTTAGTCAAATTTCACTTTTAGTTCCATAATATTTTTAGTAATTTTTTAAATGAATTCTCACCATTAGTTAGAAAATTTAACTAATAATAAAAGGAAGAAAATTGATATAAAATTAGATTTTTGCATTATTCAAAATTAAAACTTCGCCTTATCCTTCCTCCCCAATCCCCATTCATATCTCCTCTTTGATGATCCCTTTTTTATTTCTTGAATCAGTTAGAACCACAGAATCAAACCAAACAAAACTGAATCGCACTTTCTTTTCCTTTGAAAGGAAAAAAAAACATTCTAGAAAAACTGACGAACACATCAAAATCCCTCAATGGCGTCAGCAATAACCAGATCATCCTTTACTTTCAATCTTTCCAAATCTCCTTCCTCTATGCGTAAACTCAAACCACTGCCCACATTCCTCAAATTTGAACCCATTTTGCACAGACACCCAAATCCCATTTTCACTGTCGTTAAATCAATTGACGTCTCCAATGAAGACAAACAACCAATTTCAGAAACAACCCAGGATGCAGAAACAGAGGAATCTGAGGTGAAATTTGATAAAAGAAGGCTGGAGGAGAAATTTGCAGTGTTGAATACGGGAATATATGATTGTAGATCTTGTGGGTTCAGATACGATCAAGCTACAGGGGACCCTTCATATCCAATTCCACCTGGGTTTCCTTTTGATAAGCTTCCTGAGGACTGGAGGTGCCCAACTTGTGGGGCTTCCAAGAGTTTCTTCGAGAGTAAGAGTGTGGAGATTGCGGGTTTTGCTCAGAATCAGCAATTTGGACTTGGTGGTAATGCACTAACCTCTGGCCAAAAGGCTGTGCTTATATATGGTGGTTTGTTTCTGGGATTCGTTTTCTTCTTGTCTGGTTATTTTCTTCAATAATTAATTACCTGATGAAATTTATTGAAATTTGGTATAGTTTGATAGTAGTTTAAGAACACTCTTTCCCACCCCAAAACAGAGTTATTCATCTTTTGAGCCGTAATATTGTTTTTTTTTTTCTGTGAATGGGAATCTGTATCATTAGTATACAGGAGATGTGAGCCCTCTGCTTCTTTTGAGACGTACCTCGGAAATTGTTTAGTTCATGTTTAGTACGCAACTCTATAGACAAGTCTATACATTATCGTCACGATTAAGATTCCAGCTTTTCCTTCTTCCACGATATTATCCATTGTTAAGCAATCTTCTCCACCAAACACGCCATAAGCATTTGTGTTGTTACTATCATATGGTATTCGACCATATTAAAGAAGAAAGGCAAGTAGAATCTCGTCTATTTATACTATCTATTCCTTGTGTAATGCTGCATATCAAACACAATCCAAGGGTCAAGAATTCTGATAATTGTGTCATTGGAAATGTTTTATCTTTGCAAGTTAAATTTGACAATCTGTGGCTATTTCTCGTACAAATTTGTGTGTAGATAGAATTTTGGGACAAAATGATCAACTTTGCCTGCTCATATGCACAAAGATTAGGCAGTCAGGCAGTCACTACTCATTACAACGAGCTTACCCTGTACTGGTGCTGCAGGAGCAGCAGATAATTTTTACCATGTCATTTTTTCATGAGATGCACCTAGGATTATTATCTTCGTATTTTTGGGTTCTTCCAATTATAAATTGAATTGACCAAACTCGGATGAACATCCATATCCCGGTGTCTTATTTGCTCTCATGTAGCCGTGTGGTTATAGCATCGGTGGACGAACGAGAGAAATTTCTCGATACCCACATTCTTGTTGGTCTTGTTTAATATCTAATCGGGCTTGGTAAGTGTTATCAGGAGAGCCAAGTTTCACTCGAATACACAAGTACATGTATGGTATATGTATTTCATTTGATGAGAATCTTCCAATTCTAGACAGGGTTCTTAGATGCTTGAAAAAATTTGATGCGTGTTTGGAAGGTTTGCTTGTTATTATGATCTGTAGGTAAAGGTGGTTGCGACACGTGTAGTAGAGCAAAACACCCGACCAGTGTTATGTCACTGTTGTTTGACTTTAGTCAAGCGATGAAACATTAGGCACTCCCAGATCCATATGGTACGTAAAAAGTTCACTTGGCGAACGGAACCATTCTTCAAAGCCATTTTCACCTCAACACTCGCTTTGCACTTGCCGATACTTTTATTGGAGCTCCTTCTTAGTCTTCAACGAGTTTAAATATCTGTCTTAACGATAAAAATATAATTTAAGAACTTTAATAATACTCTGAATTTACTTAATTCACCCACTTCATCGTCTCTCTTGAAATGAGAAATGTTGTGTTTTGACAGTGTTTTAAAATAAATTAAGTTTTGTTTATATAAATTACTTATTTTAAAAATGTAATTCTTACCTTGTTATCAAGGTATGTAAAATTTTAATTTACTAACAAATAAGATAGAATAACCTACCTAAACTTTTTATGAAAACAAGATTTCACTACAAAATAATTCGAACTTAGACCAACATGCCCACAAGTTCTTTCTGGTAGAAAACACTACTGGAAAATAGGCCTTCTTGATGGTCACAATTTGCTTAATACAAACATCTGATCAAAATCCTACGCAAATAAAGAAAGGAAACACAACCCAGTGAAAGGGGCAGGCAGCACTATGCTTAATTGGACGGTATCGTACTAGACAACTACCACAACCCATAAAGGTAACAGTGGGAAAATATTCCTGGAAAACAATTTGAAGGTAAATATTTCACATCAAAACACAGGGAATCTTCAAAAAGTAAAATCCTTGACAGAAAAAAAGGTAAGAAGGAAAGAATAAGGAACCACTGTTACACTGTTTCCTGGAAAAGTTAACCAACATTACATGAATAGATTTTGCAACATTGAGTCTGTATAAAACGTGTGGACCCAAAAACATAGAAATCTACATCCCTGAAAAGTCTTTGCTGCATAATTGCATCGTAAATGAAGGCTGGACTTAAAACTCTCCAACACTTTTCCATCACTCCATATGATATACTTT